>JACEFZ010028357.1:110000-218823 GCA_014155875.1 Cepaea nemoralis | reverse complement strand
TGGGAAGGAGATTCTGACACTTTGGTGAGATATGTCTGGACAGATCAGACAGTATCTGAAGCTGGATCTGTGACTGTGGTGACTGGAGGCTCTGTGTCAAAACTTTACCAGTGTAGTGTCTGTGTAGATCTATCTGTTTATCTGCCTTTATGTGTTCCTGTGCTGTTCTGATTAGGTTATAAAATTACTTCCAAGTGTTCTGACGACTGCCATGTTATTTATGTGTCAGCCAGAAGAGCACTGCAGGAAATAGGTCCCTAGGTCGAAAGGAAGCGTGACAGTGAGTCACAGGGAAAACGGAGGAGGGTTGGCAGGTAAAGACCTATCCCAGCCAGGGCTATAGAAGATTAATTAAACATTGTGACCGGGCTATTTGGGACCCTCCACGTAGCTTGTTACAAGTAGAAACTCCTGGTTTTACATCCTGGCACACCAATTACACGCAAGAGATGAATAAATCCATCCCCTACGCGAAAAAGTTAACGAACACAAAACAACACGACCGTCCGTCGCCATCTTGAAACCGGAAGTCAAACACAGAAATTACTAAATACCAGCCATGGTGCACAATTTGTGGTGCTATTGACACATGCAAAATCATTACTCGAGGCGCTCCTGTGTGGGAAACTGCCAGTACTACGGACACTAATTTCTGAACTTGGCAGTCAGCGTAAGGTCATCATACAGTGGCTACCATCCCACTGTGGAGTACCCGGAAACGACAGGGCTGATCGATTGGCTAAGGAAGGAGCAAAAGAAGAACAGCCTGATGTGCCCGTTACATACCACCAAAAGAAAAGTATGACCAAGTCAGTCAGAAAGCCACCAAAACCTGTTCAAACGACCAGAATCTTATGGGCAGACCAGAACAAATCATTATTTTGCGTCTCAGAACATGACACAATAGATTACGCAACCACATGTATACAAAATTCAAGATTGGTGAATTAGCCATGTGCACATGTGGATTGGCGCCGCAGGCAGTAGATAACATAAACCAAGACTGCCTAAAATACAACATATCTAGGCACACCTTCTAGCCTAGAAATACGACAATATGGATCACTGACTGAATTGAAACAGACAGTTAAATTCATACAAGAGACAACATTGTAGTTATAAACCCATTTCAAGCGAACAAAAGAAGAAGAAGAAGAAGAAGAAGAAGAAGAAGAAGAAGAAGAAGAAGAAGATCATCTGGTTTATGCCGGTAGTTGGTTATGTGATATGCGTGTCTTACTTCTGCATGTGATGTATATGAAATATGTGATAAAACATATCGGGCAAGTCTTACCTTTCTTGAAGTTGTCATTGAAGCCTGCGTAGATGATAGGATTTATGAGGCTATTTGAGTGAGCCAGGTAACGAGCGAAATAGCCAAAATTACTATACCATTCCTCTAGCTAAGAGACAAAGAGAAAAAACATACAGGTTTAAATGAGTTGTCGTAATTTAGTCAGCGTTTGTCTTTCCAAATAACTAGTCTAATTCTTTATCTGCCACAGGAAAACAAACAAACATGTATGGAAGACAATAATATTAATCTGAAGAGGGAGAAGAGAAAGAGAAGTAGTAGAGCAAGAAGTAGAGAAAAAGCAGAAGATGAATCAGCAGCAGAAGAAGAGGAAGAACCAGCCATATCGTGGATAATAACTTTTAGTGTTCTAAATCTTATATATAAAGCTAGCTGACCCGGCCCGGCTTCGCCCAGTCCCTGGTGGGGAGCATCTCATTTAATTCATATAGTAGTCATATAAGTTCTCGTTCCCAGTTACCGACTATCTGTCTGTCTGTACTGTCTGTCTGTACTATCTGTCCTGTCTGTCTGTTCCTGTCTGTCCGTCTGTCCGTCTGTCCTGTCTGTCTGTCTGTCCTGTCTGTCTGTCCTGTCCTGTCTGTCTGTCCTGTCCGTCTGTCCTGTCTGTCTGTCTGTCTGTCTGTCTGTCCGTCTGTCCTGTCTGTCTGTCTGTCTGTATGTCTGTCCTGTCTGTCTGTCTGTCTGTCTGTCTGCTGTCTGTCTGTCTGTCTGTCTGTCTGTCTGTCTGTCTGTCTGTCGTCTGTCTGTCTGTCTGTCTGTCTGTCTTCTGCCTGTTCTGTCTGTCTGTCTGTCTGTCTTTCTGTCTGTCTGTCTGACCCGGCCCGGCATCGCCCAACTCCTGTTGTGAGAGCATCTCATTTAATTCATATAAGTAGTCATATAAGCTCCCGTTCCCGTTCCCGACTATCTATCTGTCTGTCTGTCTGTCTATATGTCTGTCTGTCTGCTGTCTGATCCGGCCCGCTGCGCCCGCCCCTGATGGCGAGCATCTCATTTAATTCATATAGTAGTCAATAGTTCCCCGTTCCCGACTCTGTCTGTCCTGTCTGTCTGTCCTGTCTGTTTGTCTGTCTGTCTGTCTGTCTGTCTGTCTGTCTGTCTGTCTGTCTGTCTGTCCGTCCCTCCCTCTCTGTCTGTCTGCCTGTCTGTCTAATCATTTATTGGTTGCAGTTAGAACAACCTTAGATAAACGAAGACCAACTTACAAAAAGCATTAGAAAGAGCACTTGAAAGGTCTTTACATCTTCCCCAACAATTAACTTGGGTAAATGGAGGCAGCGGCAGCAGCATCAGCAGAAGAAGGAAAAGGAGGAGTAGGAGCTGGGAGGAGGAAGAGGGAGGTGAGGAGGGAGGAGTTAGGAGGGAGGAAGAGATAGGCGGACAGAGGAGGAGAAGGGAGGAGGAAGGGAGGAGGAGTAGGGAGGAATAGGAGGGAGAAGGAGTGATTAGAAGGAGGAAGAAGAGTAGGGAACGGATAAGAAAAGAGGAAGAAGAGGGAGGCAGGATGAGAGGGGAGCAGGAGGAGGAGAGAGGGAGGAGGAGGAGAGGGGGGTGGGAGGAGGAGGGAGGAAGGAAAGGAGAGAGAATAACGCAGGGGGAGGAGGAGGGAATGGAGAGAGGGGAGGAGGAGAGGAGGAAGAGGAGGGAGGAGGGCGGAGGGAGGAGGTGGATGTTATTGAGGGCGAGGGAGGCTTAGGTGAAGTAGGAAGATGGATAAGATGAGGTAGAAGCACGGCGGGATGTTTAGTATTGATGCAATTCGATGCGTATTTGCATTCATTGAGGTGTAGGAGTTAGTTGCAGAGATATGATGTCTGTATTAGTGCTTAGTTGGGATTACGTATGAGGCTGCTGGCTGCGTATGTGCTTCTTTTCGTCTCTCGGCGGCTCCTTAATCGGCATGACGTTCTTGATTATTCCTCTGGCTGAGTTCCGCGGTGCGCCTTCTACCCTCTCGCTGCTTCTGCGTCTGTAGTATGTGCGGTCTGACCGCCAGGGGCTTCTTCTTTATGAGGACTATGCTTATGTGCTGTCGGCTTCGCCACTGGCTTCTTCTCTTGCATTCTGCTCGCTCTATGTCGTCGGGGGCGGTCGTCGCCGTTGGCATGCGGGATCCTGTGTGGTGCCTCTGCCCTTCCATCCTTCGGTAGGCAGGCGGGCTTTGTGCGAAGCTACGGCTGAGCCGGGCGCTTACCGAGCAGTGGCTTGCTTCTGCGCGGGGCGGAGGGCGACGGCTGTCGAAGGCCCGGGCGCCTGTTTCTGCCGTGCTGCGGCGGCGCCCGCGGCTGAGTAGGGAGAGGGAGGAGGGAGAGGACAGAGTCAGAGGTTCGGCGGAGGAGGAGGGGATGAAAGAGGAGGAGTTTAAAACGCATATGCCTGTAGACAACTGCAGCGAAAAGGTGGGTCTGTCTATCTATCTGACCCGGCGTGGCTGTGCCCAGCTCCTGGAGGTAGCGTCTCATTAAATTCATACAACAAAAAAGTAACTTAAAAGAATGTCCTTCCACACACCATCCATTATTTTTATGAAAACTCTTTCTAATCACCTGCATGACTACAGTAACTTCTTAAGCATAAAAAGATGAGTTACAATGTTATAGCATTGTGCATTATTTTTATGAAAACTTTGAAAATGCCTAGCAGATTGTATCATATTTATTATAACTCATATGCCGGTACATAACTATGGACAAAGAGTTTATAAATCTTTGAAAACGATGCCACAATATGACTATAAGTTATACAGAAAGTTATGCCCCTTGAAATAACTTTTACAGAGTTAAGTCCCCTGAGATATATTATTTATAATGAAAAGTGAAAATGAAATAATATTGGGTAAGCAGCCGATTTCACACTAAAAACATATGATAGTGGGCTGCACTGGAATGAAAGGAAGACGTGTAGAAAAATTTCATCTCAATCGGATGGGCCGTTCGCGAGCGCACAAAGGACATACGGACATACAGACAGACAGACAGACAGACAGACAGACAGACAGACAGACAGACAGACAGACGGAGATCGCAATTTATATATAAGATTAGGATCGTCTGTCTGTCTGTATGTATGTATCTATGTATGTCCTTTATGCGCTCGCGAACGGCCCATCCGATTGAGATGAAATTTTCTACACGCCTTCCTTTCATTCCAGAGCTGCCAACTGTCATAGTTTTTTTTTTCTTCTTCCTCCTCCTCCCTCCTCCCCCTCCCAAAATACGTACGTAAATATATGATGATGATGATGAAAGAATCCCCGAACCAAAACGCTAGGGAAAGGGAAGAAAATGACGTGACTACACAGAATCGTCACACGGCAATCATCATCATCAAGTGCCGTGCCGGCTGGCGTAGGCGTTCATGGCTCTCCGTAGATCTCAGTCTTTGGTTTTTTGGATCAACTCTGCTGCTGATATTCCTCCATGCCACGGCAATATCAATAACAATTCATCTTTTTATGTGTAAGGAAGTTATCTACAGTCGTGTAGAAGGGAAGAACTAGACGAGTATGAATTCGGAATGGCGAACTCTCTCCTCCTCTCTTCTCCTCCCTCCTCCTCCCTCTACCTCCTCCCTCCACCCTCCTCCTCTTCCTCCTCCCTCTCATCCCTCTCCCTCCTCCCTCCTCCTTCTCCCTCTTCCTTCTCCCTCTTCCTCTCCCCTCCTCCTCCATCCTCCTCCCTCCTACTCCCTCCGCCTCCTCCGCCTCCTCCCTCATCTTCCCTCCTCCTCCATCTCCCTTCTCATCCCTCCTCCTCCTGCCTCCCTCCTCCTCCTCCTGCCTCCTTCTCCCTCATCATCCTCCCTCCTCCTTCTCCCTCTTCCCTCTTCCTCCTCCTCCTACCTCCTCCTCCCTCTACCTCCTCCTCCTCCCTCCACCCTCCTCCTCCCTTCTCCTCCTCTTCTCCTCCCTTTCCTTCCTCCTCCTCCTCCCTCTACCTCCTCCTCCCCTACCTCTTTCCTCCTCCCTCCTCCTCCTCTTCCACCTCCCTTTCCTTCCTCCCCTCCTCATTCTCCCTCCTTCCTCTCCCTCCTTCCTCCTCCTCCTTCCTTCTTCTCCCTCTGCCTCCTCCCTCCTCCTCTCCCCTCCTCCTCCCTCCTCCTCCTTCTCCTCCTCCCTCCTTCTCCTTCTTCTCCTCCTCTCCCCTCCTCCTCCTCCTACCCTCTTCCCCTCCTCCCTCTCCCTCCTCCATCCTCCTCCTCCCTCTTCCTCCTCCTCCCTCTTCCTCCTCCTTCCTCCTCCTCCCTCTTCCTCCCTCTCCCTCCTCCATCCTCCTCCTCCCTCTTCCTCCTCCTTCTTCCTCCTCCTTCCTTCTCCTCCCTCCTCCTCCCTCTTCCTCCTCCTACCTCCTCCCTCCTCCTCCTCTCTCCTCCTCCCTCCTCCCTTTTCCTCCCTCCTCCTCCTCCCTCTACCTCCTCCCTCCTCCTCTCCACTCTTCCTCCTACCCTCTTCCTCTTCCCCTCCCCCTCCTCCCTATCCCTCCTCCTCCCTTCACATTCCTCCTCCTCCCTCTTCCTCCTCCTCCCTCCTCCTCCTCATCCCTCCTCCTCCTTCTTCCTCTCCTCCTCCTCCTCCTCCTCCCCCTCCTCCTTCCTCCTCCTCCCTCTCCTCCTCCTCACTCCTCCTCCTCCTCCTCCTCCTCCCTCTTCCTTCTCCTCCCTCCTCCTCCTCTCTCCGCCTCCCTTCTCCTCCTCCCTCCTCCTGCTCCCTCTACCTCCTCCTCCCTTCACATTCCTCCTCCTCCCTCCTCCTCCTCCTCCCTCCTCCTCCTCATCCCTCCTCCCCTCCTCCTTCCTCCTCCTCCCTCTCCTCCTCCTCACTCCTCCTCCTCCTCCTCCTCCCTCTACCCTCCTCCCTCCTCCCTTCACATTCCTCCTCCTCCCTCTTCCTCCTCCTCCCTCCTCCTCCTCCTCCTCCTCGCGCCTCCTACCTCCTCCTCCTCCCTCCTCATCACTCCTCCTCCTCCTCCTCCTTCTTCCTCCCTCCTCCTCCTCCCTCCTCCCCCTCCTCCTTCCTCATCCTCCCTTCTCCTCCTCCCTCCTCCTGCTCCTCTACCTCCTCCTCCCTTCACATTCCTCCTCCTCCCTCCTCCTCCTACCTCCTCCTCCTCATCCCTCCTCCCCCTCCTCCTTCCTCCCCTCCTCTCACTCCTCCTCACTCCTCCTCCTCCTCCTCCTCCTCTACCTCCTCCCTCCTCCTCCCTTCACATTCCTCCTCCTCTCTCTTCTCCTCCTCCCTCCTCCTCCTCCTCCTCTCGCCTCCTACCTCCTCCTCCTCCCTCCTCCTCATCACTCCTCCTCCCTCCTCCTCCTTCTTCCTCCGCTCCTCCTCTCCCTCCTCCCCTCCTCCCTCTCCTCTCCTCCTCTCCCTCCTCCCTCCTCCTCCTCCCTCCTCCTCCCTCTACCTCCTCCTCCTCCTCTACCTCCTCCCTCCTCCTCCCTTCACATTCCTCCTCCTCCCTCTTCCTCTCCCTCTCCTCCTCCTCCTCCCTCTACCTCCTCCCTCATCCTCTCCTCCCTTCACATTCCTCCTCCTCCTCCCCTCCTCCTCTTCCCTCCTCCTCCTCCCCCTCCTTCTCCTCCTTCTCCCTCCTCCTTCACTTCTACCTCCTCCCTCTTCTCCTCCTCCCCTCCTCCTCATCCTTCTCCTCCCTTCTCCTCCTCCCACTACCTCCTCCCTCCTCCTCCTCCTCCCTTCACAATCCTCCTCCTCCCTCTTCCTCCTCCTCCCTCCTCCTCATCCCTCCTCCCCCTCCTCCTTCCTCCTCCTCCCTCTCCTCCTCCTCACTCCTCCTCCTCCCTCCTCCTCCCTCTACCTCCTCCTCCTTCTCCCTGCACATTCCTCCTCCTCCCTCTTCCTCCTCCTCCTCCTCCTCATCCCTCCTCCTCTACTCTCCTCCTCCCTCCTCCTCATCACTCCTCCTCCCTCCTCCTTCCTCCTCCCTCTCCGCCTCCTCCCTCCTCCTCCTCCCTCCTCCTCCCTCTACCTCCTCCTCCTCCCTCCTCCTCCCGCTATCTCCTCCCTCCTCCTCCTCCTCTCTCCTCCTCCTCCTCCTCCTTCCTTCTACCTCCTCCCTCCTCCCTCCTCCTCCCTTCACATTCCTCCTCCTCCCTCCTCCTCCCCCTCCTTCTCTTCCTCCTCCCTCCTTCCTTCTCCCTCCGCCTCCTCCCTCTTCATTCTCCCTCCGCCTCCTCCCTCCTCCTACTCTCTCCTCCTCCTCCCTCCTCCTCCCTCTCCCTCCTCCTCCCTCTCCTCCTCCTGCGTTCTCCTCCTCCCTCCTCTCCCTCCTCCTCCCTCTTCCTCCTCCCTCCTCCTCCCTCTCCTCCTCCAGCCTACTCCTCCCTCCTCCTCCTCCTAATCCCTCCTCCTCCCTCCTATTCCTCCCTACTCCTCCTGTCTCCTCCCTCCTCCTCCCTCCTCTTCCCTCCTCCACCTCCCTCTTCCTCCTCCCTCCTCCATTTACCCAAGACAGACAGACAGTCAGACAGATAGTCGGGAACGGGATCTTATATGACTACTTATATAATTTTAATGAGATGCTCTCAACAATGGGCTGGGCCGGGTCAGACAGACAGACAGATAGATAGATAGATAGATAGACAGACAGACAGACAGACAGACAGACAGTCGGGAACGGGAACTTATATGACTACTTATATGAATTAAATGAGATGCTCCCCACCAGGAGTTGGGCGATGCTGGGCCGGGTCAGACAGACAGACAGATAGATAGTCGGAACGGGAACTTATATGACTACTTATATGAATTAAATGAGATGCTCCCCATCAGGGTCTGGGCGAAGACGGGCCGGGTCAGACAGACAGACAGACAGATAGACAGACAGACAGACAGACAGATAGTCGGTAACGGGAACGAGAACTTATATGACTACTTATATGAATTAAATGAGATGCTCCCCACCAGGGTCTGGGCGAAGCCGGGTCGGGTCAGCTAGTATTAATATAATCTAGTGGAAATGCAACACTAGAAGTCTTTCGAATACAAATGTCATCAGATGATCTCGTAATCGCCCAGTTCTGTGACCTGTGCCGAACTTTCTCGCCATAACCGGCATTTGACATGTCTCTCTACCATAAGACATATGTCCTGTCGCTGTTTGTGTAATGTGTAAATTGCCAATCCCATCTTGAATCCAACTAAAGCAGTGGTTCTCAACCGGTGGGGAATTCCCCCCCCCCCCCCCCCCCCCCCCCCCCCCCAGGGGGGAATTTTGGGGTTTCCAGGGGAGGAATGAAGATTATTTCAAGATCGTGTTAATACAAGAACCGATTACTTGATCTTGTTTTTCCTTTCATACTTTACGCTTCTGTACGCATCACCCTTCTGAAATTCATTTTATAACGTAAGTAGAACCGCAAATCACATTTTATGTACATGTCTAGACTTGTTTTAGTATGTGCTATTAAATTTAGCTTCAATTATTACGTATACTGTGTAGGGGCAGGGGGAAATTTTTAGGGAGGAAATACAAAACACAGTGAAACACAGTGAACAACAAGGGTTAGAATTAAATTGTAAAAAGACACAGATTATGGTCGTCACTAGGAAGAACGAAATACCACAGTGTAATATACAAGTAAATGGGAATATTCTTCAACAAGTGAATAGGTACAATTATCTCGGAACAGTAATAACATCTGATGGGAGATGCCTTGAAGAGATTAGAACAAGAATCGCCATGGCAAAAGTAGCCTTTAGCAAGATGAAAAACATACTGACCAATAAAAAGATGTCAATTGAAACGAGAAAAAGAGTGTTGAGATGCTACATAGAACCTGTACTTTTATATGGATGTGAAGCTTGGACAATGAGCAGCCAGGCTGAAAAACATCTGATGGCTGTAGAAATGTGGTTTCTTAGGAAAATGCAAAGAATACCATGGACAGCCAGAAAGACCAATGAAGAAGTCCTTCAAGAAACAAATGAAGATCGTAAACTGATCAGAGACATTAGACGTAGACAGTCACAATTTTTTGGGCATGTTATGAGAAGAAATGATTTGGAGAACTTGGTGACAACTGGTAAGATCGAGGGGAACAGACCAAGGGGAAGACCTAGAAACAAGTATCTGGATGGCTTGGCCTTGTGGCATGGTCGAGACAGAAACACGGAACTGATCCACGACTCTGTTGATCGAGTGAGATGGCAGAACATGACCGCCCACGCTTACCGGCATGGCACATGATGGATGGATGGAAATACAAAAAGGGGTGGGGGGGGGGGGGTGGGGGAATGACGTTCTAAAAATATGGTAAGGGGGGGGGGGGGGGGAATGATGTCCTAAAAATATGATGAGGGGGGGGGGAATGACGTCCTAAAAATATGGTGAAGGGGGGAACGTACCAAAAAAGGTTGAGAACCACTGAACTAAAGTGTTACACGTTTAAACACACGCACACAAAAGGGAAGACTACATTGCACCCAGTTCTATACCATATGGCTCGATCTTATGTCTGCATGGCGGTCTGCCAAAAGTGTCCCACGGAGAGCGAACTCCGTAGCTCCAGCGACGAACCCCTTTGGGTCTTAGGAAGGGGGAGGGGGGAATTGCCTGAGAAAATAATTTATGAAGCCATCCAGATTGTAGTCTTTCTCTTCTACGTTTCCCAATTGACACGCCAAATGTATTTAATTTTCATTTTCCTAAAATGTCTGTGTCTTAATAACTATTCTTCTTCAATATTGAGTTCTTGTTGGACACATCCGTTTGTTCTCTTCTTCGTTCACTGAATTTCTAATACTATTCTGTAATGCTTATATTCAAAGGAACAGTTGTGCGTTTCATCTGATTTGTTAAATATCCAAGTTTCACACACGAGGATGGATATACGCGTGTTCTGGGTATTTAGACATTTGCTGTTCTATCTGTTTCAATCCATTCATATTTTAAGTGCTTTACTTGTTGCAGAGCACTCGTGTAACGTCTCTCATGACACTTCCATCCCATATCAGAAGTGAACCTAGATACTCAAAACTGCTCACCCTCTGTAATTTGTTTCCGTTGATAAATATATCTGTTGACGTTTTATCTGTTGTCATTATTTTTGTTTTATTGCATTGGGATATGTATTTTTTTTTTCAATTTTCTCTTGCAGTGAATTCTGTAGTTGATCAATTCGTATTTGTCTTCTTAATTGTAATAGTGTTTGGTCAACATAACAAAGCTCGGGCATTTACATTTCTCCGGTTACAAAGGGATTAAATTATTCCTTGGCAAAATGTTTTCTACCATTCCTCATTATCTTTCCATTATATATCAGGTAAACAGACAATGGTACAACAATGCAATTCGCTCTAGCTCGATGTTTGCATATCAAACGAACCGGTTTTATAATCACATATTCTTACGGCTGCCTTTTGTTCACTGTATAGCACTTTTGTTGTCTCTGTTAAGTGAATTGGGAATCCCATTTAATTCATTCGTTCATTCATTTATTCAGTTGCATGTCCTTTGCAGGACTTTCCCCCCATTACAACTGTTCAGAAAACTTCTCGGTTATAAGCAAGATGTCCCGCGTCCGATACACCCATCTGGAGATCATCTGCCACATCCTCCACCCATCTTCGCGTTGGTCTTCTTCCTCTTCTCTTCGCGGGCATATACCCCTCCATTATTGTTCAGTGAGTAGTCTATACAGCTCTATAGTGCACGCTCTGCTTTTCTTTATCTTCTCTAGATATGCCCCTCTGTAAACTATGTTATCACTTGAACCTGTATTTCGTCTAAAGCCAACTAGTTCTATGCTGATGTTTTTTATTTGTTTTTATCCTTTCCATTATTATTTTTTATAAATTTAGTTTGTCTGATTTAGTCTGTATCTGACTGTTGTTTTCCTTATTGGCAGTGACCACCCTGATCGACGAAACTAGCCAATGTTTCTACAGTGAGAACCTCACGCTATAGGTGTGAACTTGAGACCACAACAAACAACTGTATGTTGACTGCTCTCAATCTTAGTCCGCCTCATGCTTTCATTTTTCTGCGTAACCCTGTTTGCGTGAAGGCTAAAAAGGCACACCATCTTGTCCGTAAGCAAGCCTAGGGAAGGCGCCCCAATAGATTTCCTTAGATGTGCGATACCCTTTATCCTGCCGCCGGTATGCCCGAAATTTTAAAATAATGGGTTACAGAGCACGAGGAAGTCCAAGGGGTAGGAAGATAGACAATATCAACAACCTCTAACGACACTGGCTCACATTAGCCAGTGGAACACTCAGCACAAGGACATGAACTGTAGCTCCTTCAACACCCTGCAGCAAGGTCTGAACTCGAACAGAGAACGAAACAGTTCTTTCATTGGTTCGACAGAAGATAGACAAAACAAGACAATGAAATCTGACTGTATTTCGTCAGTCTATTCATAGGAGAACTCTTAATAAATAATGAAAACTAATGTTACCTGGTCTATAATGTAATAGAAAAACTTCGAGTATGTAATGAACGTTAATTTTTTCAGGCCAATCTTTATGTGGCAAAACTAACTGTATCTAGTCAGTCTGCTTGTGGCAGAACTCTGTATACACAATGCAAGCTAATCTTATTTGATATGTCTGCTTATGGTAAAACTATTTAGGATAAGATTAAAATTAATTGTATGTGGTCAATATGTCCATCACAAAACTTTGAATATGTAATGAAAACTAATCTTACCCCAATCTGCTTATCGCATGACTGTTGTCCTGAGTTAAAATTTCCGTCGAACAGATTTTGTAGGGACTCCGTTTCCTCGCGTTCATCTCATTTGTATAAAAATTTGCCCTAGATACATTTGTATGGGCGCTATTCTGACCATATCACATATCGAGTGTCAATTGGTATTAACATATGAACTCAACATCTATCTTCATTATGTCGCATGAAATGGAAGGCAGTCGTTAATTAAATTACTCGCAAATCTGCTCGCGGAAAACAAACTATGAGAAAATCAAATTTTGGCTTGAATGGCTATAGACAGGGGTTACGGATGCAGTTCGTAATCCCACATACCCGCGTTTGAAACACAGCTGTGGGCGATTTGGCGGCAGACCGCCTTACGTTGTTGTTTTACAAAACGGTATGGGTGCCGGTCGTTCAGAAAGTAATGGCAAACTACTGAATGTAATCTTGCCAAGAAATCACAACAGCAAAAAAAAAATGCTGGTGTTGACTGTGACGTCCTGTAAAGGATAGGCAACTAACTTTATGGCTATAGAAAGCAAGACTTACCTCATTAATCTGCTGGTGAAAGAACTCCGAGTATATAATGGAGACTACAAGAGGCATCCAACAAAGTATAAACACAGCCAAGATCACAACAAGCATTAAAACCACCTGCAAGAAGTGGATAAAGTTAATAAAGGCTTTGAGAAAATGTATTATACGTGTTCTCAACAATATGAGAATTAAATGTATACATTAACAACTGCTTGGCAGCTTAAAGTGAATCTTAAATTATGTTATACTTTACAGTCAATTATCAAAATTTATTATATTAACTGTAATGCGGACAAGTCCATAGGAGCTTACATCTACTTCTAGATTTTCTACACGTTTCTCACGTTTGAACACATCACATCTAATCTCACCAGTTCGGTGCTGGGTCACCAGCTTTCTTATGTCCCATACACATTCGTCGTCTCGCAACTCCCTTGCATGACACCAATGCCTGTCATGCCGTGGAAGTTCCTTGTCTTAGGCATGTCAATGAAATCAGCAGTTCCACTAAGATATTTAATGTCAGCTCGGTCAACTGATGGTTCCTCCACAATAGCCACAGAACCAGCCAAAGCCACTGTCTCTTCATTTCCTTTGACGTCAACGTGTCCCGGCACAAAAACGAAATTAATAAACTTAAACGTGGATTCCTGCCTTGTCTACACCCAATCCAGAATATTATATGATACAGATTCATGGACTTTGGAAAAGCATGTGAACTAATGTGAATATATATATATATGTCAAAGACTCAAGTATAGAGGAGGAAGACCACCCTGAATGAGTGGTCTACCTCCAGTAGATTAGAGGTAACCCAGTGCCCTACATGAGGGCAGGGTAGGTGATAGGAAGGGGAACTAGTAAATAGTTCTCTCATGAGACACGGAGGTGTCAACCAGAGAGTTAGCACTCTGGTCACGGCATGATCACGGCAACGTGAAACTAGAGTGTAACTCAAGAGAGGCCACTACTCGAGCGTGCTGAATGAGGCCGCACGCAAAAGCCGTAGTGCGCCCCGAGTCCTTCCGCGTACTGTGTAAACAGCACGCGGAGTAGAATCAGACGGGACACAGACTTCAGAGTGATAACATCGCTTAGCGATGCTTGTTTCGTTAGCCGAGTAGATAGATTAGCGATAGGGTTAGGAAACGACTAGTGATAGGAAGTTCTGTGCATTTATTCTTGTGTGATTTGTTAGCGACTGTTTGTTGTACATTGATGTGATGCAAAGAGCCAGTGGCAATAAAATGTGTAACCAATTCCTCTCGTACGACTAGCAAGTCTTTTGTGTGGTGCGAGAGAAGTATCCTAGAATGCCTGTGACATCGGTTGCTGACAGGCTAGGATAAAGTGGTGTCAGAAGTGTGGCTTGGACAATCGTTCAAGCTAAAACACTCACCCACGGCTCTAAATTAGTATTACGGCTAGATAATCACAGGGTTTAATTTACGTTAGTGACAATGGCGTGTGCAGACAGAAGCAAAGTGCGAGCTGTGCCCATCGTGACCAAGTTATGTTTATTTATGCTTATTGAATTATTTTGTGCTTATGAACATGTTTTCTTCTAATTTGTAAGTATTATTATTATTGTTTTGTATCATTTATTTCTGTAATTACTTATTTATTTACTAGTATTTGTCAAATATGATTCATGGCGGAGCGATACACAAAACTGAGCCGAGAACAAAATCGATTTTTCCAATCTAAAAATAGCGCTGCGCCTCTGACGTATCGCGACTGACAAACAGCTGCTGTTACGCCATTTGCAGTCAGCGACTGATTGTTTACAATCGCAAAGCGGCTGCTCGCCTGAATCGTTGACTTATATCAAATATTATTTGTTTATATTAGTTATTTATTGAATATATTTATTTATTTAAACATTATTATTACCTTTATATTTATTTCAAAGCATTTATTTATTTATTTATATATTTTTCTCTTTCTTGCCGTCGCGATGGCACTACTTTTGCTATGCAAATGAGACGCAGTCTGCACAACACTTCCATAAATTAAACAGCTAGAGTTAGGGAAGGCAAAAGACGTTAGAACGAAGACAGGACAGTGACATTTAATATTAATTAAACCACATTATATTTTCCTGGGGCTTGTAATTGTAATAATTGTCTAGATTTATATATCGTTTACAAGTGGTTAATTGTTGATGCTCTTGATAACCAGGGAGAACAACAGCTGGTCATAAGCATAACTCGAGCTGTGTGTGGTATTACCAGACGAATTGAACTTGAGGTGCCAAACGAGTGTACATGATTGATCTGGAATTTAAGATGAGTATACCCAAATGATTTTGCATGCAATATGATTAATAATGCATCTCTTTTTCAGCGTGTGATGTATTAGCATATTTTTTTTGTGTGATCTGGTTTTCAGGTTATAAACTAAGAGTACAATTTTGCGTACTCAGGGATTTAATAACCTAACATATCTAATATAAATAAGTGAGTAAATATTTAAGTGCCTATCAAATCTAGCTAATCTCCCAACAACATGGCAACTTTAGCTGATTTCATAAAAGCAGGCAAGGAATTAGCAATACACAGGAAAGGACTTAGAGCAATATGCTGATAAAAATTTAAAGAAGCAAAAGATGCTGAGAGAGATGAACGTGCACGAGAAAGACAACATCAGAAGGAGATTATAGAACTAGCGGAGATAACAAAACAAAAGCAAATAGAACAAGATAAGAGATTAAACAAAGCAAATAGAACAAGATAAGGAGATTAAACAAAATAGAAGCTAGAATTAAACAAAAACAATTGGATCAGGAGAAAGAATTAAAGCAAAAAGAGATAGATGAAATGGCAAGAGTGAAAGAAAAACAAATACAAGTTAGAATCAGAGACACAGTTAAAGATGAAAGGTATGGATGTAGATTCACACTTAGAGATCTCTGCTACAAAGCTAAAAGTCAGCAAGAAGAAAATAAATTTAATAAGTACAAAAACATTATCAAACCATTCTGTAAAGAATGATTCCATATCAGCCTGGACAGAAAATGTCAAATACCAATTTAAATACCACCAAGTACCAATCGATATGTGGGCCATGATCTACATGAAGAACTTAAGTGGGGAGCCCCTTAAAGTAATAGAATCTATACCAACTGATCTTAGATCTAACTATCAGTACATCCACGATAGGATAATGCAACATTTCTTACTTGATGCCCCTGGGTATCAAGTACAGTTTTCCAATTTAAAACCTAAGCCAAGCGAGACCTTTATCGATTATGTCTCAAATGTACAAAGCGTACTAAATAGATGGCTTAGTGCATCAAAAATAGGAAAGGATTTTGACAAACTTAAAAATTTAATAGCCATGGATAAAGTCATATCCACTATACCATCTCCTTTCGCTAAATTCCTGCAGCAGTCAGACATTGAGACCATAGAACAATTTGAAAAGAAAGGCTCTGCATATTTTTCCTCAAATAGAGATATTTTTAAGACATCAAATAGCGACTCTGAAATAGTTTCTTTTGTGAAGGACCAACCTAAAAGCTATCAGAGCAACAAAAAACCATTTCATAGAGTCGACAAGAAAGATAAGAAAGTTTCGAAATGTGTCTATTGTCAACTGTTTCATGATACTTATTCTATGTGTGAGAAATCACCAAACTATCCGTCACATCTTGAGATGGTCATTAAGAAGCAACAAAACAAAAGAACTGCATACAGGCGTGCAGTCAAATGCTTCTTCTGTTCTAGCTACGGGCAATATTCTAATAAGTGCCTAGGCCACCAAAGAATGAAGGCCAACAATGCTATTTTGATTGATACATCTTCTGATAGTGGTAGTGAGACTGAGTGTGAAGTTGAAAATGAATTACCTTTTAACCAATCTGAAGATGTTTGTTGTGTAAACGATATATTAAGCTTTGACAGTTGTGATCGATGTCACCAATTTCATGCAGACGGAAAATTAGAATGTGGACATACAGTACCATTCTCAACTGAGAGTGTAAATGCAGCATTAGCCTCCAGAGGCAATTTGGTGTTCCACAATGCAATGGTCAACGACAGACCATGCCAATGTTTGCTGGACAGCGGCAGCACCCTTATTGGTCTTAGAAAGGAACTGGTGAATCCAAATGATTATACAGGTGACTCTGTCAAATGCCGAACCTTTTCGGGTAACATTGAAATTTACCCTTTGGCCAAAGCCCGTATTAACACTCCTTTCCTTTCTGGTACCTTTACATGTGCAATTTTAGATAACCCTTGTACTGATTTAATTTTGGGATGCTTACCCCAATTGAAACATTGTACTAAGCGAAGATATAGCTGCATGGGAAAAATTAAATGCAGCCTAATGCAACAACAAGAGCAGACACTATGAAACATCAAGACACACTACAAGATGAGAGATTACTGTTGCTATCACCAACTAGCACGGATGATACCACCAGACAAAAATTCATAGAACAGCAGAAAGCTGATCCTAGTGTGTCTCCATATCTAAAGCTTATTGAAAGAAAAAGCCAAAGTGACAAAAAACGCATCATGGTTCTTTAGACTTAATAATGGTATTCCTTACTAGGTATTATACAACTGGTAACCATGAGATTCAGCAAACGGTGTTACCTGTACAACACCGCCAAACTGTGCTAAAGATTGCACATGAGTCACCGTTTGCTGGTCACCTTGCATACGACAAGACCAGGGCCAGAATTCAGACTCATTTTTATTGGCCAGGTTTTTGTAATGATATAAAATTATTTTGTCGTTCGTGTAATGTCTGTCAACAACTAGTACGTAAGGGTAAACATCCTACAGCTGAAGTGCAACCTTCAACACTTGGCCTCTAGGCCATTTGAGAGTGTGGCGGTAGATATTGTTGGACCCCTGAACCAGGTGTCCAGCAAAGGAAATCGCTTCATCTTAACAATGGTAGACCTATGTTCAAGGTGGGTTGAGGCAGTAGCTTTGAAATACATCACCTCCAAAGACGTTGCCAATGTATTTCTACACTTGTTCTCACGATTCGGATTTCCACGTACCATCTTATCCGATCGTGGAACTCAATTCATATCGGCTGCAACGCAAGCCCTTACGAAAATGTTAGGGATTAAACAGCATTTTACAACAGCTTATCATCCAGCCAGCAATGGAATAGTAGAGAAAATTAACGGAGACCTTAAGCATATGCTGGCTAAGGTGACAGCAGAAAACCCAGCTGATTGGGATACACTGTTACCAACAGTGCTGTTCGCCTATCGGGAGATTCCCCATTCAAGCACGGGTTTCTCACCGTTTGAATTAGTATACGGGGCTAACCCACGTGGACCCCTAACCATTTATCATCAGGTAATAACTAATTCCATTGAAATTCCAACCCCAAAAACACCTTATGAAATGGTGACAGAAACACGAGATAAAATCATGAAATCGTGTATCATAGCTAAGGCAGCTTTGGAGAGGAAGGGTCAAATCTACCGCCAATACGCAAACAAAGGTGCGAGAACAATTATCTTGAACCAGATCAAGACATACTTCTGTTACTTCCAGACAAACGGAATTTATTATTGACCTCATGGCAAGGGCCATTCAGAGTGGTACGAAAAATTTCGGATGTCGATTATGAAATATCGATAAACGGACACTTAAAGATATTTCATATCAACATGTTGAAACCCTACTTTTCACGACAAGAGACAGAATTAGAGACAGACGAACACAATGCACCCACACCTATGGATGAGACGACAGACGTACACAACGCAACTACACTAGTTAGCGAGACTGGCAAATCCGACGAGATGCATACACTTAGTGAGATTACAGAAAACGCACTTAGCACCACAACCGTACTGAATCAGGTAGACGACGACGGGATGGAACTACCCGTTCCAATTGTGGACAAGACTGCTACATTAGATTGTATACGATTAGAAACGGGACTGACAGAAGAACAACGACGACAGATAATAGAATTAGTGACTGAATATAAGGACATATTTTCCGACATTCCAGGTAGGACGGACAGGATCGAGCACTCCATCCTTCTTTTGGACTCGAAGTCTATCAAATGCAGGCCGTACTCTATCCCACTTAGCTATAGAGAAAATCTAAATAAGGAAATTCTTAATTTAGAAGCTAGTGGAATCATTCAAAAATCTACATCTGAGTACTCCTTTCCAATCGTCCTGGTCAAGAAAAAAGACTCCACCATTCGTCTTTGTGTGGACTATAGAAAACTCAACAATGTCACTAAGATCGACGCAGAACCAATTCCTTCCTGCGAAGATCTTATTCTGGATATGTCCACCTCCAAAATCTTTTCTAAATTAGACCTTACTAAGGGATATTGGCAGGTCCCTATGCAGACTCAATCTATCCATCTTACTGCATTCTCAACACCTCTAGGTCTTTACGAGTGGCGATTTCTTCCTTTCGGACTTCGTAATGCTCCTGCCACTTTCGTACGCTTAACTAGAGATTTGCTACATGGAGTGACGAATACAGTGACCTATATAGATGATATTTGTGTCCATACAGAGGACTGGACAACACACTTACTGAAACTAAGACATGTCTTCGATAGGTTGCGACTCTTCGGTCTCACTGTCAAACCGAGCAAAGTCGAATTGGGCCTACAAGAAATTGATTTTTTGGGTCATGTCATTTCACAAGGACAACTGAAAACTGACAATAGAATTATTACCAAAATTATGAACCTGACCATGCCTACAACAAAGAAGCAGGTCAGGAGCCTTTTGGGTTTAGTAAATTATTATAGCAAGTTCATACCGAACTTAGCTGAAATTACAAGTGTATTTTCAAATGTTTTAAAAGCATCAGTAAAATTGGATGTTAAAGATGCATTATTAATTTCTGCATTGTCAAAATTGAAAATCCTATTTAGTAATGTACCAATCCTCCGCTTGCCTAATCCTAGGCTCGTTTATTATCTTAGGACAGATGCCAGCAGGATTTCCATCGCTGCAGTACTAGGCCAATTTTATGATGGCATCTTCCATCCGATTTGCTACGTGAGCCGCAAGATCACACCGGCTGAGTCCAGATATTCCATATCAGAGTTGGAAGCCCTAAGCGTCATCTATTCGGTGAGGAAGTTGCATCGATTTCTGGCGGGTAATCACTTTGTGGTCCAGACTGACAACTCCCCGATCACGGTCATACAAAGTGGGGTACATCGGAATGACCGCATCTACAGGTGGTCGTTAATATTACAGAATTATACTTTTAGTATAGAGCATATTAAGGGTAGGGACAACATCCTTGCTGATACCCTTAGTCGACCATCTGAGGTAGAAATACCTGATATTCCACACGAATAGGTAGTTTAAGAAATGTTCATTTACTATACACTTAACGTATCCTGTGTAGAATATACTATTGTGTACATAGACATCAGGATCAGAACTGTGTGCTAAGAACAGTGAACTACCATGTGTCCGTAGACAGCAGAATGACAACTGTGCGCCAAGAACAAGGAAATCACCGTGTGTACATAGACAGCTCGTTACTTACTATGCTCCATTTGTGCTCCGGTGAATCACCTGTGTTACTCATATCAGAACAGTGTCAGAACATTGTGAAATAACAGACACGAAGATACTTGTCTACGACACCAGCGGACTCAACGAGTGTAAGAATACCCATAGGACACAAGTATGACTGTGTAGTGTAGATAGCATACCCAGGATAAGTGTGTATATATAAACTATGCCAACGAAAGCAATTTCTATACGTTATGGCAACCACTAACCTGAGGTAAATAGACATCATGTATATATACTTATTGTGATATGTAATATAACGGTTTTAATATAGTGGTAAATTATAGTTAGATTAGTTACTTTAATATAGAGTTAGATTAGATTTAGGAATAGAATAGATTTTTTTGGACTTTAGATAAATCATTAATTTACCCACTTACTTAGCATAAACATAGATTAAGATAGTACTTTAAACTTAATAACAGCGAATTAAATATTAGTATAAAAAGCTTAAGATAGAAACAACACCATTTAGTCATTTAATTTCATTTTATTTCATTCCATCTTTATGAACACTTTAACAACCTTCATCATTTAGGACTAAAATTAGGTTATATTTTATAGGATAAAAGGATTATACTTATGAACATACATCATTTATACCATGTAGATTAAAAATATCCATTATATTTGTTTCATTTAAACATTAAAAACATTATTTAGAATTTTTGTTACATTTCACATTACCCATTTCATAAAGATACATAACTCATTTCACATCATTTTCATTTTTTTTAGATAGTTAGATTACTTCCCTTAAATTAGATACATTTTGTACAACAAAATAGAATATAGATAGTTAGAGAATTAGTATTAGTATTTCAATAGAATATAGTGTTTAATAATATCAGGGTACAATCTATCAACCCTATTTCATCCATGTAAATATTTTGTAAATACATGACTCGTGCAGTAACTTAAGCACAGTCATGAAGCTCAACTCTTTTCAAACTGAGCTAAACTTGTACAGTGTCACTTCAAGGTTTTTAAATAATTGTGAGAATAAAAGATGTGTGACAGAAGTGTGAAAGTGAGAGAAAATGGTAAATATACAATGGAGAGTGAAGGCAGCCAGCGGATTTGTTCTGCCGCTCAGCGCGACTTTTTATTATTTGTCTGCGTCAGGCGTTTGTTTTCAATGTTGTAATGTGCTATCTCAAATGTTTTGTGTGTAGTTTAGAGTAAAACTTAGATAGAGTATTTTAAGTCTCATATGACGGAAACGTAGTCACGAATTAGTGTTATACACTTGTTTGTGGCCACATTTAACCGAATTATGGCACTTGAAAACTAACTTGCATACATATTTATAGACAGACACACATGTTAGAAGTTAAATTATATTATTAGTTAGATTCCAAACACGCAAACAACCAGGAAAACACACATGTAAAGCACATACATTTTTTAGAACAAAGGGATATAACTTCGGGTCAGGGGACACAATAGACAACGAAACACTAACTTAACAGTGAAAGATAACTTTACACGCGGAAGCGAGATAGGTAAAGCCTGTCGCACACAGCTTGTGCAAGGGTTGTTTAATATTATATGGGGGACATGAAGCAATTCATGTGTTGACCCTAAGAAAGTCAACTTTGTATGGGTAGTGAGTTAATTTACTATTTGAGGGCAGGTCTTATAAGACAACGGTCCGGTTCAGACAAACCTCTAATTATATAATATTGCGATTGAGAAGAGGGCTCACGCCAACCTGACAAGTTTGTGGCGATCAGCAGTAGCCAAGTAAAGTGATACTACACTGTGACAATAGTCAGTAGAGGTCTATGAGGATACCCAGAACCAAGTTATCAGGAGTCTTTGACAAAAATTAGATACACTAATTTTTAGAAACCTCTTGCGTCACAACCATGAGTCAAAGTTTGTAACGCAACACAGGAGGGGAGGGTGTGTGTCAAAGACTCAAGTATAGAGGAGGAAGACCACCCTGAATGAGTGGTCTACCTCAAGTAGATTAGAGGTAACTCAGTGCCCCTACATGAGGGCAGGGTAGGTGATAGGAAGGGGAACTAGTAATTAGTTCTCTCATGAGACACGGAGGTGTCAACCAGAGAGTTAGCACTCTGGTCACGGCATGATCACGGCAACGTGAAACTAGAGTGTAACTCAAGAGAGGCCACTACTCGAGCGTGCTGAATGAGGCCGCACGCAAAAGCCGTAGTGCGCCCCAGAGTCCTTCCGCGTACTGTGTAAACAGCACGCGGAGTAGAATCAGACGGGACACAGACTTCAGAGTGATAACATCGCTTAGCGATGCTTGTTTCGTTAGCCGAGTAGATAGATTAGCGATAGGGTTAGGAAACGACTAGTGATAGGAAGTTCTGTGCATTTATTCTTGTGTGATTTGTTAGCGACTGTTTGTTGTACATTGATGTGATGCAAAGAGTCAGTGGCAATAAAATGTGTAACCAATTCCTCTCGTACGACTAGCAAGTCTTTTGTGTGGTGCGAGAGAAGTATCATAGAATGCCTGTGACATCGGTTGCTGACAATATATATATATATATATATATATATATATATATATATATATATATATATATATATATATATATATATATATATATATATATATATATATATATATATAATCACCATCATCAAGTGCCGTGCCGGCTGGCGTAGGCGTTCATGGCTCTCCACAGATCTCGGTCTTTGGTTTTCTGAATCAACTCTGCTGCTGATATTCCTCCATGCCACCGTCTCAATCCATCCATCATCATTTCTCTTGGTCTGCCTCTGCCTCTCTTCCCCTCGATATTTCCAGTTGTCACGATGTTCTCCAATGCCTCTCTTCTCATCACGTGACCGAAAAAAGATGTTTGTCTCTGTCTTATTGTTGTATATAATGTTCTAGTTTCATTAGCCTGTTTCAGACAGTCGTCGTTAGTTACCCTGGCAGTCCAAGGAATTCGCAACATTCGTCTCAGGAACCACATTTCTGTTGCTTCTAATTTCTTCTTAATTTGTTCATTTGCATTCCAAGATTCACTGCCATACAGCAAAACTGGTTCTACATAGAATTTCAGCACTCTCTTTCTTACACTCAGTGATAGTGACTTATTGCACAAGATATCTTCATTTTCTGAAATGCGGCCTTTGCCTGCCCTATTCTGCTCTTAATCTCTGTTGTACATCTTCCTTCTGATGTTATGAATGCCCCTAGGTATCTAAAATTATCCACTTGGTTAAGGATTTTTCCTTCTATGTCTATGTCCCATTTTGGTGTCACCATTTTCTTTGATATCACCATTGTTACTGTTTTCTTGATATTCAAGGAGAGTCTTTTCCTTGCACTCTCTGTTACTACAACGTTCAATAATTGTTTTAGGTCTGTTGAATTATCCGCCACCAATACTGTGTCATCTGCATAGCGTGTATTATTTATATTATAACCTCCAACTAGTATTCCTGGCATCTCTCTGATCTCTCTCATTATTACTTCGCTATATAGGGAGTAGAGATCTGGTGACAAGACACACCACTGTCGTACGCATAGCTTTATCTGTTCGTAACTACCCTCTTTAATTCCCATTTTAATTGCTGCTACTTGGTTCCAGTAAACATTCTTTATTATTCTTAAATCTTTTTCATCAATGTTGATATCTTCCAACATTTTAATCAGTTCATCATGTTTTACTTTATCAAATGCCTTAGTATAATCTATGAAGCACAAATATATGTCTCTCTGTTTCTCTATTGACCTTTCTGTTAGTGTCCGTAATGTATAAATTGTATTGTTTGTGCTCTTTCCCTCCACAAATCCATACTGTTCTTCACTAATTTCCATTTTCATTTCCTTTTTGGTTCTTCTCATTATGATTCTGAGTAGAAGCTTAGTGATATGGTTTATAAGATTAATTGTACGAAAATCTTCACAATCGATTGCTCCTGGTCTTTTTGGTATAGCTATAAATACAGATTTCAGCATATCACTGGGTACATATCATTCAACATTTTGGTTAATATATCTACTCCAAATTCTCCTAATTCTTCTAATTCTTCTATTGTGATTTCATCTGGCCCAGCTGTTTTTCCTTTCTTCATACGTTTCATAGCGTCAGCGACTTCTTCTTTCAGAATAGGTGGACCTTCTAAGTAACTTTCTTCTGTTAATTCTTCCCTTTCTCTGTCATATAATTCTCTTATATACTCATTCCACCTCTTCATTATAGCCCCTTCCTCTAATAATATCTTTCCTGTTTTTGATGTCAAACACCCTGTATTTATTCTTATTTTTCTTCCTGTAAGCTCATTGATTTGTCAGTGCATATTTTTTGTATCTTTAATGGAATTTAATTCAATTCTTCTGCATTGCTCCTTTAACCAACCTTCTTTAGCCTTCCCACATTTATCTTTTATTTCTTTATTTATCGTATCGTATTCTTGTTTGTCATTTTTACTCTGTTTTCTTTTGTCCATCAGTTTTAAGATTTCTTCATTCATCCATTTTTTCTTAGCTATTTGGCCTCTCTACGGTAATACTTCTTTGCTAGTTTGATGAATGGAGTCCCTTAACATTTCCCATTGTTCACTTTATACTATGTATTTTAGCTATTGCATTGTACCTATTTTTCACAGTCACTCTGTATTGTTCT
This sequence comes from Cepaea nemoralis, assembly GCA_014155875.1. Lineage (NCBI taxonomy): Eukaryota > Metazoa > Mollusca > Gastropoda > Stylommatophora > Helicidae > Cepaea > Cepaea nemoralis. The sequence goes on along the minus strand of JACEFZ010028357.1, from coordinate 194,130 downwards.
TGAATTTCTTTAACTATTTTCAGAACCTCTTTATTAAGTCTCATGTTCTTAACAATTTTTTCCCGTTCTTTAATCTTACTTTTATTTGTCTACATAGTGGTACATGATCACTATTACAGTCAGCACCAGGCATTGTCTTTACATTAATTAAAGCATTTCTAAATTTTTTATTAATTATTATGTAGTCAATTTGGTTGCGTATTTTTTTTTTTCAGGGCTTTTCTATGTGTACAGTCGTCTTTTATGGTGTTTAAACCATGTGTTTCCAATTATCATATCATTGATATTTGCCCATTCTATTAGCTTTTCCCTCTTTCATTTCTTGTACCTAAACCATAATTCCCCACTACATCCTCCATTTTCTCCCTTTCCTACTTTTGCATTAAAGTCATCCAAGTATTATTTTTATTTCTTGTGATCCAGTTTGAGCCATCGCCATTTCTATTTCGTCGTAAACGTGTTGTATTTCTTCATCACTACTGATTATTGTTGGTGCATATACTTGTATAATATTTAAATCTATTGGTTTGCCTTTGATTTTTACCATAATAACTCTATCTGAAATACACCAGTATCCATTAGTTGACTTGGCTGTTTTTTCGTCTAATATTATTCCTACACCTTTTTCATGTGTATCCCATCCAGAATAAATTATTGTGTGGTTGTTAGCTATAATTTTGCCCGATCCCTTCCATCTCATCTCACTAACGCCTAGTATATTCATTTTCATGCTATCCATCTCTCTTAGAACTTTGGTCAACTTTCCTAGCTCATTTAATGTCCTAACATTCCATGTTCCTACTCTAAATTTATTTATTTTAATTATGATTTTGCCATCAGTAGCTGGATGACGGTCTGGTGTCACCTGTGGCTCATGACTGTCCCTATCGGACGAGGATGTCCTAAGACAGCCATTAACGTCGTTCACTAACTCTGATATATGTTTTGCCATGAAGTCTTGGGAAGATAATGTGGTGGTTTCCCCTTGACTTCCACATCCACATGGTGATCTTTTACCTCTGCCTTTGACAGTCATTTCCGACTGTAAGGACAAGTGAGTGCCCTGCACTGCTCAGCTGCAGAGTTGTCCACTTATTACGGTGGATACTCGGTCCCCAGAGCTGCGTTAGCCACAAAGTGATGTGTTTCCCATCCTCTACCACTGGGAAATGCAGTTGGGATTTTCCTTTCCTAAAGTTATGATCTATGACCAAAACTCTCCAGTACTTTATAGGATATATATATATATATATATATATATATATATATATATATATATATATATATATATATATATAATATATATATATATATATATATATATATATATATATATATATATATGGCAAATGTAACCAGCTTTATAAATACAGAAGTCCGAAACAAAGGCAAAGGTGGGGGGGGGGGGGAATCGTGGTCGCGCAGTATCTAGCCTACTTGCCTGCCGGCAAAGTATCCATGTGTTCGAGTCCCTATCGGGCCGGCCTCTTTATTAAAATTGACCACATCACCCATCGATTTCCAATTCGTCTTTACAAATCTGGGACTAGCATCATACAGCCAATATATATCAAGGCGCAGAAAGGGCTTTTTTTTATTTTACGTTAAACAAAATAGGTCCCAGAGAGAATTATTAATCAGTATCAACATTCGAGGAATTTAACTTTCTCGGCGCGTGAAAAACATTCTCTGCCGAAAATCACACTTCCGCGTAAGGCTGAAGGTAAATAAAATCAGGAGATAGCTTGAAAAGATGGACTCGAAAGAGGACGTTGGACTGTTTCCTCATGACCAGAGACAGAAGATTTTGGAGATCCAATTTAGCAGCCTTTAGTCATCGGCATAGAGACATAGGCCTATCACGCTGTAGATCTGGGAGCAGGAATAATACACCGTGTTCTGGGCGCGGAAAACGTCAGTTAACTAACTAAAGGCCAACATGTATTCTATTCTTGACTGGCCTACAAACAAAGTGCATGGTGTACGTCGAAATGAATTTGTTGAAAACGGACGAGAACAAATGGATAGGTGTGAAGGGGTGAGACGCGGAAGAACGACGAGGAAGAAGGAGAGGATTGAGAAACAAAAAAAAACACAGAGAGAGAAAGAGAGAGAGAGAGAGAGAGAGAGAGAGAGAGAGAGAGAGATAGAGAGAGAGAGAGAGAGAGAGAGAGAGAGAGAGAGAGAGAGAGAGAGAGAGAGAGAGAGAGAGAGAGAGAGAGAGAGAGAGAGGGAAGAGTTCGAAGCAAAAATACTAAGGGGATTGGATTCGTTGTGTGTTTTTTTAAATTTTGTTAAGGGGAAGGGGTACGGTAAGAATGACTAAGAAAGTGAAAAGGGAAGGAACGACTTGAGAAAGGGAGGGAAAGCAGTATAAATATGAGGAAAATAAAAGAAAGAAAAGAATAAGTAGGAGACGAAGCATGTGAAAATAGGAATGAAGACGAGAGAAAGAGCTGCAGAGACACAAAGAAAGGAAGATAACTGTAAATATTGAAGAAAACAGAGAGAAGGGATGAATAAAAAGGGGGGTGGGGGTGGAGGGGGAAGTAAATTGGAAAGATGGAAAACAAAATTAGGGAATCATGGAAAAAGAGAGGAAGGATTAAGACGGATAAAAAGGAAAATAAGGCGAACGAGGAGAGGGGTGTGGAAACTTAAAATAGGAAACAGGCAGATGTATAGAAGAGGCAGGAAATCGGTTACAAAGGAAAAATAAGGCTAAGATAGAACCTTGTCGAGTCTTATAGAGAAATGTATGTAAATATGCGTTTGGAGAAGGATAAAACTCGTTGAGGTTTGGCTGAGGTTGCTTGTTAAAACTATCAATGTTATCATTCATGTTGTTTCCTCAACAGTTGCTGAGATGTCAGCACTACAAAAGGAAGAGTATGATTGTACAAGGAAGAGAACGCTTGCAGGAGGTTAAGAGGATAAGAAAAAGAGAGACTTATTGGTGGTACGGGAAGAATGGGAGTTCAATGATAATTGGAGTGTAAAGGAAGGGGAGGGAGGGGGGAATTGAAATGATAATTGTAATGAACAGGGGAGAATAGGAGTTGGGGTAAGAGGCTGGGGGTGGTGAGAATGGAAGCCGAATAGTAATTAGAATTTAAGGGGGAGAATGGGAGCTGAATAACTGGCGTGGAATTGAAGGAATGGGAGTTGATGATAATTGGGATGTGAAGTGGGGGGGGGGGTGAGCTGATGATAACTGGGGTGTAAGATGTGGGGGGGGGGCGAATGGGAGTTGTATTATAACTGGGGTGAGATGGGGGAAAGAATGGGAGTTGAATTATAATTCGGGTGAAAGGTGAGGGGAATGGGAGTTGAATAGTAATCGAGGTGGAAAAAAAGGGGGGGGGGGGGGGGTGAGTTGAATGATAACTGGGGTGAAAGTTTGGAAGGAGGAATGTGGCAAAACGCCTCGGCAACATCAGAATTTATCTCTCATTCCACAAGAAAGTAGAGGCAAACCAAATCGGAATTAAAAGAAGAGAAAATACAACGTCATCGAGCTGCTCTGCGTTACAAACTCTATGACGCAATTTACGCCAGTAGACCTGCCATCGCACAAAGCGAAGTCTGGTTTCTATAAAAGGTTGGAAATCGCATTTTACTGCAGAGGAGAAGGGAACCTAGAGGTTTGACATTCCTTCTTGAGAAATGACGAAACCATGGATTAACACCTAAAATCCCAGTCTGGAAGATAAGCCGTTCAGCAGGAAAGACGAATGATTGCAGCAACGGCCACAGGTGCCCTGATACATTTTTGCTACATGCAGATAAAAAAGCCCAAAGGCCGGCAAACAGACATTGAGAGTGTAGACAGAAGATTCAAAGGTATGACGTAACGTCACACATTCTCTGAACGCGGAAAAAGCGTGTTCAGACGCATGTCGTGCGTCAGTCATAATTGATTGACAGGTGGAACTACAGTACATGAGTGAAAATAGGGGAAGAGTTAAAAGAAAACAGGACTTAATACGTCCAGGTAGTCATCCCAAGTAAACAAGGGATGTGTAAAGACCAAAATCACGTTAGGGATATGAACATTATTTAAAATAGGGATTGTCAACAAACACTCAGACGCAGCACTGATAGCCTACCAGGGAAGCCGAAATTATCTGGTGAGAGATTATCTACTCGTTTTGTCCGACTTCAGACGAAGCCCAGTGGCAAGATTTCCTAACTATTAACTCGGGTAATACCAATAGAGTTTGTATCATTTGTCTTCTGTTCTGAGGAGTTGCTTTAGTTTTCTGTTTCCGTGTACTCTACCAAACTTTCAAGCTTGTGGATTCTCTTTGTACTTATTGTTTCAGCTCTAGCCTTGACTGTTTCACTGCGAAACTTGTTTTCTTAGTGTTTTATGTAATAATTTGGAGACATCCAACATTATTCAGCCACGTGAATTCTAGGCCTGTTTATGTCATGATAGACATGGAGAGTTATCCTTATAAAGTCGACACATTGTAGACTGACATCTCAGGAGAAATTCTTGAGGGTTAGCAGTCTATTGATAGCGTCTAAAATAATATTGTTTATTTGTACTTGATAGACATTTAGATTAATCCTGTATGAAGCCGACGCACATTGGAGACTGATTACCCAGGATACATGTGTGAGGCCAAGCAGTCTAATGATAGCATCCACAATAACGTTGATTATGTGGACCAACACTTTGAATGCCTACCAAGATTGATGTGAAACCACTTGAAGCGAGAAATGTCACCAGCTCATCTTGTCTGCATGGGGATACACAGAGAAATTAAGACACTTATTCATCCAGACAGGGAAAGGAAAACCTTTGATGTTCGACCGAGATGTGCGACTACAGCTCTTCAGACAGACAGTGTGAAAGAGAGAGAGAGAGAGAGAGAGAGAGAGAGAGAGAGAGAGAGAGAGAGAGAGAAAGGAAGTGAGGTGAGCTTATATGAGAAACACTCCATTATATAGGTGTAGGTGAATATGTATATGTTCTAAACTATATATGTTCTGAATTGTATGCTTATATGAATACATATGCATGTTATGAGATGTGTAGATAGATAAGGTACTACCCATCTCAGTTTATTTAATTTCCAGCTTTCATATTGGCCACGGACAGTCAGCAATCCACACACGGAGCGGCTGATCCTCGTGTAAGAACCCATTTGGAAGCCCTAAAAGCTGAAAGTGCTAAGCGTCTCACAGGGGAACATGACTTACGTTTCTTTTTCAGTTGAATTATGTACCTATTATTTTTATACATCGTGCAATTACAATTTGATCACCCTCAACCTCTCATAGCATAGCAACACCATTGGCTTAAATCATTATTGATTCGTCTCAGTTTATGGAATGATAATTAAAAGTAATAAGCACAGTGTTAGTATTTTAAACTCAAAGTTCTTCCATATTTCTAACTGTATGTAAATGTTTGTGTAGCTTAAATGAGTGCACATTTGTGAAACAGTTAGTGGGGGTTCAATTATATCTTTCCAGAAGAGAAGTTCTTCTTCTTCTTTCGTTCGCCTGAAATATGTTTATAACTGCAATGTTGTCTCTTGTATGAATCTAACAGTCTTTTTTAGTTCATTCAGCGGTCCATAGAGTTTATCTTCCACTGTTGTCTCTCTAGGCCAGAAGGTTCGCCTGGATATGTTGTAGTTTGGGCAATCCTGGAGTATGTGCTCTGCTGTCTGCGACGCCAAACCACATGTGCACATGGCTGAGTCACCAATCTTGAATTTTGTATACAAGTGGTTGCGTAATCTATTGTGTCCTGTTCTGAGGCGCAGAAGAATGACCTGTTCTGGTCTGTCCATAACGTGGTAGTCGTCTTGAGTAAGGTTTGGTGGCCTTCTGACTGATTTGATCATTCTTTTTTTTTGGTGGTATGTAATAGGCACATCTGGTTGTTCTTCTTGTGCTCCTTCCTTAGCCAATCGATCAGCTCTGTCGTTTCCGGGGACTCCACAGTGGGATGGTATCCACTGTATGGTGATCTTACGCTGACTGCTAAGTTCAGAAAGTAGTGTCCTCAGAACTGGCAATTTCCCAGACAGGGGGTACCTTGCCTATGCAGAATGAAGCAACCAGCTTATCCGGTATATCTTAATTCCTCTTTCTCACTCCTGTGGGTACCAATAGCAGCTACATCTATCTTTCCAACGAGCCAATTCTTGGCTGTTTTCTTCAGTATCCAGGGACGGTTTCTTCTATCAGCAAACAAGAGACAAGAGAGTTTTGTCTACGAGATCGGGGTGGTAATTAGTCACCTCTGACAAAGTGGTTGCACTCTGGCGGATTCTGAAAAGTTAGGGGATCTCAACCTGTACCCAGAACTAAATGCGATTAGGATCAATTATGACTATTGGCAGGGGAGAATGAGAGTTGAATGATAGGCTGGGTGAAAGGTGGGAGGAGAAAGAGTGGGAATTTAATGATAATTGGGGTCAAAGTTGGGGGGGGGGGGGGTGAAAGAATGGGAGTCGAATGATAATTAGAATGGAATGGGGAGAATGGGAGTTGAATGATAACTGGAGTAGAAGGTAAATAATGAGAGCTGAATGATAATTGGGGTTAAAGGTTGGGGGATGAGAGTTGAATAATAATTTTATCGAAAGCTGTGGGGGGGGGGGGGGATGGGAGTTGAATCATAATTAGAATGGAAAGGGGAGAATGGGAGCTGAATTATAATTTTGGCGAAAGGTGGGAGAGGGGGAAAGAGGGAGAATGGAAGTTAAATTATAATTGAGGTGAAAGGTTGGGGGGGGGGGGAGAGGATGGAAGTTTAATGATAATTAGAGAGATCAAAGAAAAGTCAGGAATAGTTAATATTCGGATATTATAATATAAGTAATATACTCTATGCAGATGACACAGTATTGATGGCAGATAATGCAAAAGATCTACAACAGTTGTTGGACATTGTAGTAACAGAGATTGCAAAGAAAGGACCCTCCTTGAATATCAAGAAAACAGTAACAATGGTGATATCAAAGAAATAGGTGACACCCACATGTGAATTAGAGATAAAAGAAAAATTTCTTCTCCAAATGGATAGTTTTAGATATCTAGGGACATTTATAACATCAGATGGAAGATGCACAACAGAGATTAAGAGTAGAATAGAGCAGGCAAAGGTTGCATTTAAGAAAATGGAGAATATATTATGCAATAAGTCACTATCATTGAATATAAGAAAGAGAATGTGGAGGTGCTATTTAGAACCTGTGTTTCTGTATGGCTGTGAATCTAGGTATGTAAATGAACAAATTAGGAAGAGATTGGAATCAACAGAGATGTGGTTCCTGAGACGAATGTTGCGAATTCCTTGGACTGGCAAACTGACTAACAACGAATGCCTGAAAGAGGCTAATGAAACTAGAACATTATATACAACATTAAGAAAAAGGCAAACAACTCTTTTTGGTCATGTGATGAGAAGAAAGGTATTGGTGAACATCGTGACAACTGGAAAGTTCGAGAGGAAGAGAGGCAGAGGCAGGTCAAAAGAAATTATGCTGGATGGATTGCGACGGTGGCATGGAGGAATATCAACGACAAAATAGATCTAGAAAACCAAGGAAGAGATCTGTGGAGAGTTATGAACGCCTACGCCAGTCGGCACGGAACTTGATGATGATGATTGATGAGAGTAGGGGGCAGCTGAAATTGAATGGTAATAATAGTAGGAAAAAAATGAGATGGCAAGTGTAGGATAAATTAGATGAATGATAATTAATGTAGGACTGGGTGAAAGAGAGTTGAGGAAGATAACGGATTAGATTGGGGAACAAATAGATCAGGAGAACATGGAAGCAATAATAACATAAAAACGAGTGTAAAAAAGAACTCATGAAAATGGAATTAGAAGGGATGAGAACAAAACAATTGGTATGTACAGAGAAGTGGAATCAACATGGCAAAATAGAACAGAAGGAGGAACGGGAGCGGAAGGAAGTAAGTGGAATAGAGGAAGAACTGGAGTAGAAGGAGGAACGGGAGCGGAGGGAGATAATGGATATAGAAAGGGAAGAATTATAGTAGAGATGGAAAAAAAGGAAATAGAAAACGAGAGAGTGGAGTAAAAGAGGAGAAAAAAGTATAGAGGGAGATAATTGCAGTAGAAGGAAGAGAAGACAGAGAAATGAAGTCAAGATATATTGTCTACTAGAAAATACAATTCTCAAATACCTTCTTCCTCATCTTGGTCTGCGATTTGATGTCTTTGCTGATTCTCTCTCCCGGGACCCGGGCTAGCCACAGGGTGACGATGATGACCGTGTATGCGATACACATGACCAGGCACGGAAGGAAGAACAGAACCACACAAACGAACATATAGTAGAACTTGCGGGCGAATTTGTTGGACACCTCTCGACCAGTATCCGGGTCTACATAAACGGTTACTGGCCATTCATCGTCGCACCAACTTTCAACCACGTCCTGCCACTGCACCTGTTAGCCAGTTAAATAGAGAAAAGTAATCTGTTTTACATGATCTTAAGTTAAAATTAGTTAAATGTCCTTTGCAGGACGTCGCAATAAAATCAACCTCAGTATGTCTTTGTAGCAAAACAGCTTTATGAATTATGTTTTCAAATATAACGTTTTTAAACTGTAATTTAAAAAAAAAAAAAAGAAGCTGAGATTGGATAATCTCTGAAAAATAACACAGTACCAGAACAAATGCAAATAAATTATTGCCCCATGAAAATCCTACCTATAAAATACAGACGAAGTCAGCATCGTAAAATGGACAAGTGTGCTCGTTCTTAAATATCCGGTGTGCTGATTCAACCCCTACACCGGTTAGTTGGACTAAAATGTTGACTTCTCGTCCTTGACTTGGGGACGTAAATTACAAACTACCTCAGAAATCGGAGTGGGTTCGCCTGATGGCGAGAGGACACTGGTAATGCGGAAAGCTAATCCACACGCAACATTCAGTCCAGTGCTACTAGAAGTAGTGTGTATGGACTACGCTTGAGTTCAAAGCGAGCGAGCTCAAAACAAAAATGTATAATGAAATGAAATACTAAAATATTGATTTACAAGACAACATTTCAACGATAGCAGCGGCACAGTCATCGAGACAAAAAAATAAGAAGGAAAATAGAATAAAAGAACATGTAACAATTTAAAAAGTTAGTTGCATATCCTTTACAGGACTTTGCAGTCATCCCCAGCATATTTTGGTTGTTTGTGATTTCTTGGCAAGTTTACGTTCAATAGTTTGATATTGCTTCTTGAACGACCGGTACTCATACCATTGTATGAAAACCAACGCAAGACTGTCTGCTGCCAAATCGTCAGCAGCCGTATTTCTAACGTGGATTCGGGATTACGAATTGCGTCAGTAATTCCTTCACCACAGCTCCGGCAATTACAATGAACAACAATAAAACTAAACGTTTCACGAATGTACCCAAGCTAATGTTGGTTCAGGATGTTCTTCCAAGCAACAAATAAAAGTAGATTTCCAAGAAAACAGAATGGATGCTGGTCTGGAGTGGTAGTGAGCTGATAGGATTCACCCTGTCAGTAGTGCACGAAGTCTGGGTAAAACATAACACAAAGCCAGAGGGGTAGGAAAACATATTGACTATAAAAAGAGATAATATAGTTTAGCGGAATACTTAAATGGAGTGATGTTTAAACATTACAAAAGAAAAACATCTCATCTCATGGCGTCTCCTGTAAATTATATCACACAGAAAATCTCCATTTTAGAAGGTAAAATACCCCATTAACTACGTTGTCGCTTTTTTACAGTTTTTAGCTTGGATCCCGCGCTGCTTTTCTTATGCAACCACTTCCAGGTTAAAGTTGCCAACGCAAGAGTCAGATAATAAGAAAGTCGAGTTACGTTAGTTTAAATAAAAATAACATGCCAATGACCGTTTTACCCACCGTATGGCACAATGGGCACGCGGTGTTGGTCCCATATATGTATAGATCATTCAGCACTCGGTGATGGATGTGGTCGGTACCACGCCGGCTGCCTTTACCTCCCACGACATTTAAGGTATCCATGTTAAACTAGGTCGACCTGCAGCCCAGCTAAATTTTTAAAAATCCGAAGCCGCTAGGACGCGGATCGAACCCGATAACTACGGTGCCGGTAGTCGAGTGTCTAGGTCCGGGTAACATTTCACATTGAGAACCATTCGTCCAAGACTACTTGTTTCATCGTGGCAAGGACTGCCGTAATTTGAAGGCGACAGGTTCGAATCCGGACGTGGTCATTCTTTAGCTTTTAATGTTTATATTGTCAATCGTGTCCTTTAGTCTCCATTACCTTCCTCTACTACTATGAGTGCTGTTTAATACATGTTGATAAATATCATACACACACACACACACAAACAATGAGTTAGCGCACGCACACGTGTGTGTGAGTGTGTGTGTGTGAGTGTGTGTGTGTGTGTGTGTGTGGGTGTGAATGTGTTTTTTTTTCTACATAAATAACTCTAATGGGTGCATTCCTGTAAATTATGTAGTCACTCTCTTACTGTTTTCCATAAAACACACACTAATGGATGTATTCATATACATTGTGTTAACTCTCTCTCTCTCTCTCTCTCTCTCTCTCTCTCTCTCTCTCTCTCTCTCTTTCTCTGGGATATGTCTGGGTGGGTGGAGGTGTGTGTGACTGGATGGAGGATGTATGTGTGGGTAGTGAGGGTGATTGTAGGTGGGGGATGTGTGGCTGGGTAGGAGGTGTGCGGGGAGATGTGTATGTTGGTGAGGGATGTGTCTTGGGGATGTATGTGGGTGTGGTGTTGTGTGGAGGGGAGATGTGTGTGGATAAAGGATGTGTGTGTGTGTGTGGGTGTGTGGGTGTGCGAGGGTGGGGGATGTGTGTTTAGATGGGTGGTTGGGGTGTGTGAGTGTGGGTGGGTAGATGAGATGTATGTGTTGATGAGTGGGTGACGGATGTGTGGGTGTTAGTGGTTGATGAGGATGAGGGATAAGTACGTGTGTGGAGGGATGTGTGAGGGGATGAGTGTATGGGTGAGGGATGTTTGTGTGGGTTGTGTGTGCGTGGATGGGAGGTTTGTGTTTGTGAATGGGGGATGTGTTGGTGGGTGGGGTTGTATGTGGGTTGTGTGTGCGTGGATGGGAGGTGTGTGTATGTGAATGGGGCATGTGTTGTGGGTGGGGATGTGTGTGAGGGATGTGTGTATGGATGGGGAGATGTATGTTTGGGTGGGGACGTGTGTATATATGGGTAGGGGTGTGTGGCTAAGGGATGTGTGGCTGGAGGATGGGTAGGTGGAGGATGTGTGGTTGGGTAGAGGATGCGTGGGTGGGTGATTGTATATGGGTAAGGGTGTGTGGTTAAGGGATGTTTGGTTGGGGGATGTGTGGGTGGAGGATGTATGGGTGGGTAGAGGATATGTGGGTGGGTGAGTGTGTGTAGGTTAGGAGATGGTGGGGGATGTTTGTATGTGTAGGCTCGGGATCTGTGAGTGGGCTGGGGGAGATGGGAGATTATGTGGGTGGGTGCGGAATGTGTGTGTGGGTAGGTGCGGGATATGTGAGTTGGCGGGGAGATGTGTGCGTGCGTGGGGGGGGGGGTGTGGTTGAGGGATGTGTGCTTGGCTGAGTGGTTGAAGGTGTGTGGGTGGAGGAGGATATGTGGGTGGGTGATTGTTGGTGGATAATGAGACGGGTGGAGGATATGTAAGTGGGCGGGGAGATGTGTCTAGGTGGGTTTTGGATGTGTGGGTTTGGGAGTGTATGTGTGCTTGGGGTGTGGGTGGATGGGAGGTGTGGTGGGTCGGAGGTGTGTGTGTGTGGGGGAGATGTGTAGTTATGGGGATGTGGTGGATGGGTGGGGGAATGTATGTGTGTCTGGGATGTGTGTGTGGTTGGGTGGGGGATGTGGGGTAAATAGGGGATGTGTGGGTGGGTGGTGGATGTGTCTCATAACATGGTAATATGCATTGTTTATATTTACAAAATTCATTTGACAATGTTATTTCCTATGCACTATTGATGAACGGAAGATGAGTGATTGGAAGGGCCGAATGTAAGACGGGCCTGAGTGCCCAATTTGTTACCCTTTGAAAATAAAGTCCGTTCGTTCGTTCGCTCGTTCGTTCTCTCTCTCTCTCCCTCTCTTCTCTCTCTCTCTCTCTCTCTCTCTCTCTCTCTCTCTCTCTCTCTCTCTCTCTCTCGGTTCTAGTAGTGTTCTACCCCCGCTGGTGACTTGCGGGATAACTGAGCCAACCGCTCAGACAGCAATGTCAAACTACTGAGCGTAATCTTGCCAAGAGATCAACAATCAGCTGAAAGATGGTGATGTTGACAGCTATGTCCTGTAAATGGACATGCGAATAAAAAAAGAAAAAAAGCATTTTATATAGAAAGAACACTACTGAATGTACTCGTATTCATTGCGTCTTGACTTATTTTGTCTTATCTGTAGGAAGAACTCTGGCGGATGCATTCGTGCACATTGAGTTTAGACTCTCCTAGTGTTTTCTATAGGAAGAATAATAATCGTGAACTCGTGTGTCATAGTTATTTGTAATAATTAAACAATTATATATATATATATATATATATATATATATATATATATATATATATATATATATATATATATATATATATATATATATATATATATATATATATCATCAGCTAAGAATATTGTATTACTAGAATAGTACACCCGTCTTGTGAACCATTGGAGACTATGAGAAATGTTACTGCCCCATCCTAAAAAGGGCGACTCCTCAACTACACTCCATAGTTGTAAGGACGTGCAACGCACGAGCCTGCCATAGAAGCAGCCGATGGTTACCGCATCTCTACAGGAATGAATGGACAGCAATAGCGCTCCCGAGCAGTGCAAGATATTCACTTGTCCTGGCAGTTTTGGAAATTGCTGTCAAAGACGATAGTGACAAAGAAACCATCTCGATATAGAAAACAAGGGAAAAGTCACAACAATATCTTCCAAAGGATACATTTGCTAGAACAACAGTTAGTTGCATGTCCTTTACAGGACGTAGCAGCCAACTCCAGCATTTTCGGGATATTTTGTGATTCTTGGGCAAGTTTGCGTTTAGTAGTTTGCCATTGCTTTCTGAACGACCGGCACCAATACCATCTCATAAAAAAAAACTAGCGAAAACTGCTACGAAATCGCCCACAGTTGTGTTCCGAACGCATGTATGCGGGATTACGAACTGCGTCCGTAACACCTTGGCCACGGAGCGGACTTGAACACGTCACTGTGCTAAATAACTTGCGTCTGTGGCTTAGTGAACACTGAAACGCAATTTCACAATTCCCCGACATACAAAGTTGAGGGTTCGAAATCAGCGCTCGCGATTTGGGAGCAGACCGCTTTGCGTTGATTTGGATAGTATGAGACGTCGTCTGCTCAGAAAGCAGAGGCAGACTACTAAACCAAAATTGCCTAGTAAATCAAAAAAAGGAGACTGGCTTATTCAAATTAGTGTATTATTAATTTCAATGGCAGCCTTTCAAACAACACATATTTCCTTCTTGAAACTGACTGCTGAATTACTCAGGGATGGAAGTCAAAAGTTATGGTTTGACAATTTGTTTTCCACAGTTAATGGTTAAATAATCTAAATGACAAAGCATGAAATAACATAGAAACATTCTCTCTTTCGCATTAGCCATTTAATATGTCCACATCAGGGATTCCAAAAGTAGGCGGTGCCGTCTCTCATAGTCGCTGGACAATCTCAGCGTTTCTCTGTGTGTGTGCGTGCGTGCGTGCGTGTGTGTGTTTATATATATATATATATATATATATATATATATATATATATATATATATATATATATATATTTATTTGCGCGAGTATGTGTGTGTGTGTGTGTGTGTGTGTGTGTGTGTGTGTGTGTGTGTGTGTGTGTGCGAGCGCATTAACTAAGGAAACCGCTATTAATGTAAGGAGTGACAGCCCAAAACATGTTAAGACCACAAATGTAAGAATGGAGACGAATTAGCAATGTCAGATACATTTTGTCATAACAGCGACTGAATAATTCATACCAAAGGTTTGAATGAACGTTGGTAAATGTACTTCTTTCAATAAATGATGGAAACTGTAGGTGAAGAAGTTTGAAATACATTTATACAATTACTTCATCCGATTAATTATGCATAATGTAAATGTAAATCTTCTTAGTTTGTGTGTTTTTTTTTAAAACCGCTATAATCGTCATCGTCGTCGTCGTCGTAATCATCATCATCATCATCATCATCATCATCATACTTACTTGGTATCTACACACTGAATATCGGCTGTAAATTTTATGTTTTTTTATTTTTAATTTTTTGCGCTCGCTCGCCTTGAAGTTAAGCGTATCCCATACACGTGCTGCCACATCTAGTACCATCCATCATGTGCCCTGCCGGTAAGCGTGGGCGGTCATGTTCTGCCATCTCACTCGATAACCAGAGTCATGGATCAGCTCCGTGTGCCTGTCTCGACAATGATATATGCTTCTAGTACACGGGACAGGTTTTGCGCGTGGAATAGCTTTCCCTTTTACCAGTGTCTCTCGCCATCAGGCGAACCCACCCCGACTTCAGGGGCAGTTGTCATTTACGTCCCAATGTCAAGGACGAGAAAGCAACATTTTATTCCAACTAACCGGTGTGGGAGTTGAACCCAATACCTTGGCATCACCACACCGGATGTTTAAGAACAGGCGCTCTTATCCATTCGGCCATGCTGACCTCCTGGTTGATGACATGAGAATGGGAAAGTTGGAGAATGTCGTCACAACGGGAAAGTTGGAAAGGGGAAAGGGCAGTGCGAAGCAAAGAGAAAAGATGCCAGACAGTCTGACCTTATGTTGGCATGAAAAATATCAGTATAAGAAATGACGGACAATAAACGAGACAGTCGGCTATGAGAGAACATGATCACCACCGCTACACGACATGGACTAACAGAAGTAGTAGTAGTAGTAGTAGTAGTAGTAGTAGTAGTAGTAGTAGTAGTAGTAGTAGTAGTAGTAGTAGTAGTAGTAGTAGTAGTAGTAGTAGTAGTAGTAGTAGAGGAAGAAGAAGAAGAAGAAGAAGGAGAAGAAGAAGAAGAAGAAGAAGAAGAAGAAGAAGAAGAAGAAGAAGAAGAAGAAGAAGAAGATGAAGAAGATGAAGAAGAAGAAGAAGAAGAAGAAGAAGAAGAAGAAGAAGAAGAAGAAGAAGAAGAAGAAGAAGAAGAAGAAGAAGAAGAAGAAGAAGAAGAAGAATAATGCCATAGACCTAAACCAGGCTATGAATTAAGAGACACAGTTTGCACAACATGAGTGAATGAAGATTGGGAAAATGGGCAAGACGTTTTGGTGCAAGCGCGGAAGCGTCACGGAAAACGTCACTGAGAGATCAGTTAGACTTGGGCTGCCGTCCAGCTCGGACGCGGCATGTCTTTTAAGCATGGCTAACATTCCGTTATGCCGCTTTTGTTAATCCAGTGTGTGTGTTCTCAAGATTTCTGTGGAGACATTGAGTTTCATTTCGACAAGTGAGAGGAATCGTCAAATTAAAGTCTGGAAGATATAAAACCATATCGTCTTGTAAAGGTTTGCTACAGTGGCCGTTTCTTGGTTGTCGTTTTCTATTTGAATAACAAGGAGCGATGAAATGTTTGAATAGATAGAAATGTATTATTCGACATGCCCCTGTGTTATCCCTGATACCCCTTAGATGTAGCCTCGTTAACTTCACTCTTTGGCAATGGGGGTTTTTCGCAGTGGATTACGAATCCGTGATTTATTATTAATTTATGACATATTAGTAACAATTGATCATTCAAGAGATCGAGCTGAATACAAATGAAGGTCAAGGTCGAATGCAAATTCTTATCACGACGTCATTATATATAATTGATTTTGGTGAAGTAGTCTCAAAACCAAATAGCCAATTCTGAGCAGTGATGATGACATAATTATTTTGGTCATACACAAAACATCCTGAAAGGAAAGTATGAAGATCTTATGATTTTAGTTCAAAGAACTGTTCTATTTGATCGCATTTGTCTGATGTATCGAGTAATGAAAATTCAACTTAGGAACATACGATGATGAAGATTCAATACCAGTATTTACTAAGTACAGTTGCTTGAACAAATAGACAGTACTACCAGAATTTACGCAAGTTCAGTACATGTAATTATATTCATCTACATAAATATCAAATGTTTATTGATATTTCGGCGACACGAACATCATAACATTATCTGGGACGCACAGGTGTTTCCAAGGCACCAGGGCCGGGTTATATACTGGCCAAGACCTATTGACGCGTCCTCGTCGAGCATCCTGGGCAACAGGTCCCTTCGGGGTCCTGGCTGAGGCCAATAGGATCGCCGATTCCTCCGAAGTCGGAGAGTGTCTGCCTGTACGGCGAGGAACCACCAGTCTGCACACCAATAAGCCAGACATGGGACAACGGATACTCACGCAAACCTCAGGTCCTGTATGACAACACACTGGTGTTGGACAACAGGATGCCTTCATCCGACATACAGGACTTCGCGTTGGAGCTCAAGCCAACGAACACAAGCAAGCAAGCAAGCATAACATTATCTAAAATATCGTTACTGTTGGTTCTGAAGATGGAATATCTTTATTACAGTTAACAAAGATGTGAAATTTGAACTCAGATCACGATACCATTTGTCATTTGATCATATTCAAGTACAATTCGTCTTCACAGATACAGGAAAATGTAGTTCAACGTGAAATAAATCGACATATAAACTGTTGTAGTCATAGTTGTGTTAAAGTGAAGGAAAGCGTACATGGACAGTAAATTATTACTCTTCAAGACGTATGTGTGATGGAAGAGCATGAAAATTGCGTTTGGACCAAGATGTTGTTCGACGGTATTCGGAAATCTCGACTGTGATCTACGGTATTACTGGTTCATCATTTGAATCCGTACCGCTTGTTCTCATCTACTTCGGTTGCTGACCTGGTATAACAGGCACGCCGAAAGAGACAACTACCGATTATCTAATAGTAACTCGTAAAAAGATGCTAATAACACGGCATTGAACTGTATAATTCACACGTCAGATTCCGTATACTCCAGTTCACATTTTTTGTCTCAAATACTTGATCCTTGAAATGCTTGAACCTATGTGGCAACATGTTTGTTGTTACACACAAGAATACGTCAGAAAATAAAAAGACAAACAGTTGTCAGAGGAATTACATATATACGCAGTTCTCCAAGAACGTTCGAAAGAAATTTCTTGAAGTACAACAACACAAGACTATAAATTTACATTTAAACAGTCGAAATTCACTGAACTTTGAAAACTTCATTAATCATTGAATTCCTGGAAACGATAGTTTGGATGAAGTCAAATTGATACGTGAACATTGAGAATTAAACACTTGGATGAAAGCAAGTGAATCTTATTTCAAAATTATGAACCAATATTCTCAGAACATTCATATATATTATTTATTCTTGAATTTGAGAAATTTTATGAAACAATTCGAATACAATGAAATTCGATTATTCGGAACATGAAAAAAACAATTATTGCGTACAGTAAAGGTCAATTTTGAGAACAGAATTTATCGAAAAGTACAGTGTTACAATGATTGTCAAGAAACCAAATGATAATTATATCTTAAAATACGTACTTCAATGAAGACAGTATGAATTACATACACGAAACAGTCTACATTCAATTATGAAGCTAAAATCATGACCAGATGTTACTGGTTAGTCAAAACCAAGATACGCAATCATACGTTATCAAGTTACGAATCTGGTTCGATACAGTTGTCAAAAGACGATACATACTTCTTTGGCTACATTATCAAATCTGAGAGATATCAATGCATGTTTCAACTTTAAGGATATTTTCTCACATCGTACTGCTTTTAAGAAATTGCTCAAAGACATCGAATCACCAAACCCTGCAAATCGATATTCGAGACCAGAAGAAGTTCCAATCAACATATTCAACATAGACTATAATTTTTCGAGTAAGGCCAATCGATCGCCTTGGATACATCGTTCGAGACTTCGTTATATGGATGTCCGATTATTCAATCATGAAATCTACTTCAATCGTTCTATACAGTGGAATATTCGTTTTAGAGAACAATCAACCATGGATAACGATAACTTTATCAGTGATAGGTTATAAACATACACGGATATGGTCGAACAACTGTATTATAAGATGGAAATACAGATACTAAAATATGAATGACATTTAAAGACGTACCAGTCGTCTAATACACCTGAAAGTTAAAGGATAATTTAATTTAATTTACATCGTTATAAATAAAAGAATGTCATGTTGTTCTCACGTGAATCCAGCACGTGATTAAGGGTGTTCATGAGTTCAATGATAGTAAACTAGGTGAATGGTGTTAATTTGTTTTCTTCGTTGGTGATAGGTATTTAATCTGTTGTATTTATGCTAAATTTTAGTATACAGATCCTTACATATTGTTTTTAGACTATGCATGTGGTCTTACAAATTAGTTTTGATTTACTGCTTGATCATACGCAAAGGTTTGTCATTTGTTGTTATAATAAAGGTACAGAGGAAAACACACGTGGTGTGAGGGTGCAGTGAGGTGTACTGGGATAGAAGCAACTCCCCTGAGCGGATGTAACAGTACACTAGAATTGTACCAGGATATGCGAATATGGAGGTGTACTATGGACTAACCAGCGTCATTAGTCTAAGAGGTTTGGGGAAACTCTCTTTGAACTAATGCGAAGGCAGTCGATATCATACCGAGATATGATCGTCAGAAAGTTAAAGAAGATTTATGGATACTAACTTATATGGTTATATCAGCATTTTACAAGCACCGATGGGCAGATTAAAGCATTATGAGTTAGCTTCTCTGCATACATGTGTGAGCATTGGGCAATGATACCACATTACAACAGTCGCTTGAAGAAGAAGATTTATCCTGTTGGAGTGATGTTCATGAAGATAAATAGGAAGAGTATGAAGAGTATTAGTTTTATCCTTGAAGGAGAAGAAAAGAATATTTACGGAAATATGATTGGTTAATTGATCATTATTTACACAAAGAGAGCTGGTGCTATTATAACATTGCTGGTTTAATGAATTATATTGTTGTATTATTGGTTAGACATTGTATTATATTATATATATAAGAATAAGTATTAGATAAATATGGAATCTTGGTAAGACAGACGACACCACTCTTCATCACAGAATAAAGTGACAAAATGTTTTCAACATTTTGAAAAGTTGGAGGGGGTGAATGCCATAGACCTAAACCAGGCTATGAATTAAGAGACACAGTTTGCACAACATGAGTGAATGAAGATTGGGAAAATGGGCAAGACGTTTTGGTGCAAGCGCGGAAGCGTCACGGAAAACGTCACTGAGAGATCAGTTAGACTTGGGCTGCCGTCCAGCTCGGACGCGGCATGTCTTGTAAGCATGGCTAACATTCCGTTATGCCGCTCTTTGTTAGTCCAGTGTGTGTGTTATCAAGTTTTCTGTGGAGAGATTGAGTTTCATTTCGACAGGTGACAGGAGTCGTCAAATTAAAGTCTGGAAGATATAAAACCATATCGTCTTGTAAAGGTTTGTTACAGTGGCCGTTTCTTGGTTGTCGTTTTCTATTTCCAGAACAAGGAGCGATGAAATGTTTGAATAGATAGAAATGTGTTATTCCTCATGCCCCTTAAACGATCGTTAACTTCACTCCTTGGCAAAGAAGAAGAAGAAGAAGAAGAAGAAGAAGAAGAAGAAGAAGAAGAAGAAGAAGAAGAAGAAGAAGAAGAAGAAGAAGAAGAAGAAGAAGAAGAAGAAGAAGAGAAGAAGAAGAAAAATAAGAAGAAGAAGAAGAAGAAGAAGAAGAAGAAGAAGAAGAAGAAGAAGAAGAAGAAGAAGAAGAAGAAGAAGAAGAAGAAGAAGAAGAACGAACGAACGAACGAACGAACGAACGAACGAACAAACAAACGAACGACCGAACGAACGACCGAACGAACGAAAGAACTTTTTTTTCAAAGGGTAACAAATTGGGCACGCAGGCCCGTCTTACATTCGGCCCCTCCAATCACTCATCTTTCGTTCATCATAGTGCATAGAAAAAACCATTGTCAAATGAATTTTGTAAACATAAACAATGCATATTACTATGTTATGAGAAACCTCCACCACCCACCCACACATCCCCCATTCACCCCACATCTCCCACCCAACCACACACACACCCCAACCACACATACATTCCCCCACCCATACATCACATATCCACACCTACACATCTTCACACCCACACACACCTCCCATCCACCACACATCCAATCCACCCACACCCCAAGCACACATACATTCCCCAGCCCACACATTCCACACCCACACACATCCACCCACCTACACACATTCCCCACCCACTCACATATCCTCGACCCGTCCCATTACCCACCAACAATAACCCACCCACATATCCTCCTCCACCCACACACTTCCAACCACCCAGCCAAACACACATGCCTCAAGCACACATCCCCACGCACACACACACATCTCCCCGCCAACTCACAAATCCAGCACCTACCCACACACAAATTCCGCACACACCCACATAATCTCCCATCTCCCCCAGCCCACTCACAGATCTCGAGCCCACCCATACAAACAGCCCCCACCATCTCCTAACCTACACCACTCACCCTCCCACATATCCTCTACTCACTCACACATCCTCCACCCACCGATTCCTTAACCAAACATACCTTAACCACACACCCTTACCCACATGCAATCACCCACCCACACATCCTCTACCCACCCACACATCCTCCAGCCACCCATCCTCCAGCCACACACCAACTAATCACACACCGCTACCCATATACACCCACATCCCCACACACACATCTCCCCACCTATACACACATCCCTCACACACACCCCCACGCACCAAAACATCCCCAATTAGCAAACACATAACTCCCATCCACGCACACAAAACCCACACACATACCCCACCCATAAACTCATCCCCTCACACATCCCTCTACACACGTATTTATCCCTCAACCACTAACACCCACACATCCCTCACCCACTCATCAACACATACATCTCCCATCTACCCACCCACACTCACACACCCTAACCACGCATCCAAAACACATCCCCCACACATCCTTCACCCATCCGCACACCCAACCACACCCCCACCCACACACGCATCCTTTATCCACACCAATCTCCCATCCAACACAACACCACACATACATAAATCCCCAAGACACATCCCTCACCCACATACACATCTCCCCACACATCTCCTACCCATCCACACATCCCCCACTTACAGTCACACTCACCACCCACACATAAATCCTCCATCCAGCCACACACACACCACCCACCCAGACATATCCCCCACCCACCCACACATTCCCACATCAATCACCCACCACGCACCCATCTCCCAACCGACACACATCCCCCAAAACCCACACACACCCATTCACGCACACATCTCTCCCCCACACACCCACCCACCCACACATACTCCCCACCGATCCACCCAAACATCCCACACCCACACACGTCCCTCACCCACACACACATACACACATCCCAACACCCACAACCACCCCCACCTGTACATATCTCCCACCCACCTTATATCCCCCCCCCCCACCCACATCTCCCAAACCACACATATATCTCCCACCGATCGCATAACCCACCAACAATAATCCACACACATATCCTCCTCCACCCACTCACCCATAACCGCCTAGCCAAACACACATCCCCACCCACACACACATCTCCCCGCCAACCCATAAAGAAGAAGAAGAAGAAGAAGAAGAAGAAGAAGAAGAAGAAGAAGAAGAAGAAGAAGAAGAAGAAGTGACACACTTCATCCCGCACCAACCCACACACACATCCCTCACCTACTCACACATCACCCACCTGCTGAGATGTAACTTGCATAACTTCAACAAATAAGCTCGAATAAAACAAGTCCAGGGTTGCAGACCCCATCCAGCATTGAAGCATCAACGGAGCAGCAATAACAGAGTCGAAGGCTGGCAAATTAGTTGATGAGGCCAAGTTTATTTGCCCACCTTGTCGTGCTGCATGTATCAAACATATGATTTAAAATTCAGAATATATTTCGACCGGGTCTGTGACTGCCAGACGGGACGGTCATCATAATAATAAGTATGAATAATCAACTGTTGACTATGCTATTCACTGACAACTATCAAAAATCGTATCGCCGTCCTTCTGTCCTCTGTAAGGTTGCCAAAGTGTCCCTCTGCTGTGATATTCTAAGTCTCGTTCTTATATTCTGCATCTGTCCAAAATCTTTATCCTGATATGTAAGATGCCATCTTATTCTGGTTCTCTTTGATACTAAATGTTGGCCATGAGTACTGTTGTCCTGCCAGAAAATATGTCCCTAATTTCGAAACAACTTCAACGTGCTGCCACTATGTTCGAGCTCTGTGATCCGAATACCCGTTGCTATTGACAAACATTCTTACGTGATCTCCGTTCTACGTAGGCTCATTCGATACTCCTATATTTTGGCTTAGCGATTTTTCCGCACATTTATAATAGCGTCATATTCTCTGTGCTGCTACTTGGCACCACCCATACCCACACATCCCCCATCCATACCTACACATCCCCCACTCACCATACATCCACCACTCATCCCTCCACCCACTCACAGATCCCGCCACCAACCCAAACACTCGCACGCAGTTCTATGAAGCGGATTTGGGAAGACTGATAAAACGGTGGGATAAGTGCATCAATGTTCGTGGAAATTATGTTGAGAAATAAAGGGACAATGTATGTATAAAAATAAACTGGTTTCAATTTGTTATCATATTTAGTTATTTTTCTACAGCCATTTGTGGCTTACTTATGAACTTACCCTCGTGTGGTTGTGTGTGTGTGCGTGTGTGTGTGCGTGTGTGTGTGTGAGTGTGTGTGTGTGTGTATATATACATTTGGCACCTTGCCGGCTTGACCAACTCCGTTATTTTGCTTGCGATTTACATTTTAAATAATAGCCTATGGCAGGGGCGCTACTTGACGCCAATTCGCGCTGTAAGTCTCCGTCCATAGGGATGCATGTGAAAACAGTCATTCCACCTTCATGCACCCCTTCACGATCCGCCCCACCAACACTCGCACGCAATATTTTACCTTTGTTTTTTGATTGATGAAATCTACCTGCATAAAATCAATTCAGTGGACTTGCTCCCAATGTGCATGTATGCTGTAAATAAATGTTCACTTTTTACACATCTGTGTATCGTAGTAGAGGCTTACCCTACAGCCATTTACCCACCTGTAATTCCAAAAATTCCTTTGGTATTCTATCATCATGCTCCTAAGTGTCCTATCCATGAAGACTGAGCATGGAATGTACGTCATACAACTGATCTTTTCAATACTTCCTTATTTGTGATCATGTACTTCACTTAATATCTAAATATGCTTGCACTACACCAAATATTTGCAAACACCATAATAATAATAATAATAATAATAATAATAATAATAATAATAATGATAGTAATAATAATAATAATATATTGCATATCCTTGACCGAAGAGCTCAAACGAGAGCGAAGACACGAGTCTAGTGCTTCCACATTGACGTGGATAGGCCTTAGGTTCATACCAGAATGCCATCAGTGTCAAAGATCTGGATAAGAGTTTACAGAGTTAAGAATATAAGAAATAGAGCTAAGACAGAGACCATTAGAGAACACCAGACAGAAGAGACACCAGCGCTATAAATAGCTTTACAACGGGACACACTTGTGTCTACCAAGAGAGCATTGAGTGTAAGTGAGCGAGGGTTTCCCAAGACACTAGGAAACTCGCCTCAACGAGTAACCATGGAGTACAGGTTACTCTAGTTAACTGACCAGCGTGCTGGGACACCACGCACGCAAGACTCGCCAGCGCACGGAGGATCCAACGTCCGTGTTTGAACACGCAACTAGAAGCGTGGCTCAGACTGCGACTGAGACGGCTAGAGAGTAGACGTGTTCCTTATGAATACTATAAGTTTATAGACAATAGTGATTGTTAGGCTGTAGATTCCATTCAATGATTAATAGTATCATTATATTATCACCTCTTCATTGCATCTGTGTAACGTACTATGATGTTTATTGTCAATGAAGTATTCCGCTCGCGGAGCTTGTTTGTAATCAGCTCTAAATAAATTGTATCCCTTTTGCAAATGACACGAGTTATTATTTCGTGTGGTGCAAAAGTAGGGGAGTCCTGAAATACCTGTCGCAAGTAAGTTGCTGACAGGCAGGACCCCATTAGGTGTCAGAAGTCCCTGAACCAACGTCAACAGGCACCATTTGGCATTATTTTGTGTTAAAAGTACCTAAAACTAACGTGAATTAATTACCATACAATGTCAGAAATAATTTTGTTTGGCGAGTGAACGGTAGTGATCAACACCAGTACTACTTGATATTTATTATGTTACCATTCGTGGAGCTTGAACCAAAATGAAGAAAGATTAATTTACACATTGTGTTATTCTACAAAAATTAATAGGAAATGTGTATGAATTTGTGGTAATGAAAATGTATACAAATATGTATTTAAATTGTCAAGCAAACCATCGTGTACATTTCATTTTCTGTGATACAGCCATTAATGTCACCATTCATCACATTCATTTAGATACTTGTGCAAAATAAGTTCCTTTTGCACAAAGAAAGTAAATTAGTTACTGAACGGAAGCCATAGAACGTAGTAATACCAAACAAGATAGAAAGTGAAGACAAGACGACGTTGACATTCATATGACGAATCATGACGATCATTTATACTATCATAACATTCATTCATTAACATCATTTATCATTATCTAGATCACAGTTATGATTCATCAGCCGCATGAAATATGAACATGTATTTATATCATATGCATGTTTCTAAAGTATTGATGCTCTACTAAACAGAAGCATCCGTTCTGTTGTCAAGTCGATCAGTTTTGTGTGTCCGGAAGACAGCGGTGGAACATCCCAAGGGCCGTATTTTCCGACAAATTAGATGAGTATATTTCTGAATTATTTTGATATTCACTATGTTAACCATGCATCTTTATTTTCAGTGAGAATGTTAATAACTAACACATAGCTACAAACCATTGTGTAAAACTACTGTGATATCATTGTGAAATAACATAAAGTCACAGAATGGCATCATTAGGTGAGTGCATCCAGGCGGGCAAAGAACTAGGCCATACTGGAGAGAAATTAGAGAAATGGGCAGATCAAAGATACAAGGAAGAAACAGAGAGAAAAGCTGCTCTAGAGAGAGACGAAAGAGCATTGGAAAGGTAACATCAAAAAGAGTTGAAGCAAGTAGAGGAAGCCACCAAACAAAGACAGATAGACGTAGAGTCACAAACTAAATTAAAGATGAAAGAAATGGAGATAGATTCAAACATCCAGATAGCCTCTAGCAAACAAAAGAGCCAGGAAGAACAAAATAAGTTTAGTAAATATAAAGGCCTGATCAAACCATATAGCGTAGGCGATTCAATCTCAGCATGGACTGAGAATATAGAGTTTCAACTTAAGACTCAGAAAATACCATTGGAAGATTGGGCAATGATCTACATGAGAAATCTCAGTGGGGAGCCATTAAAGGTTATAGAATTAATACCTAGAGAACTAAGGAGTAATTATCAGTACATCCACGATAGGATTATGCAGCATTTTCTTCTGGATGCCACTGGGTATCAGATTCAGTTTTCCCAAATAAAACCAAAGCCAACTGAAACCTTTCTAGATTACATCTCAAACGTGCAAAGTACATTTAATAAATGGATTAAAGCAGCGAAAGTGGGCAAAAACTTTGATAAATTACAAGATCTCATGGTAATGGATAAGGTGATATCGACAGTCCCTACCCCTTTTGCGAAGTTTCTCCAACAAGCAGATATCGAATCCATTGAACAACTAGAAAAACGGGGTTCAGCATTATTTTTCTTCTAATCGTGACATATTTAAGACCACCATACATGATACAGAGATTACTGCTTTTGTTAAGAACGTACCTAGTAGATCTTATAACCAGAAAGAGTATCATAAGAAAGACAAACCTTACCAGAAGCCACCACAGTGTGGATATTGTAAATTATTTCATCCTAGCTACTCTATGTGCGATAAGAACCCGGCATATCCCTCATAGCTTAGAAACCATGATAAAGAAGCAAGAAAGTAGACGAAATTCATTTAAACGTGCTGTTAAATGTTACTTTTGTTCTAGCTATGGCCATTATAGCTCTAAGGGCCTTGGTAGGCAACGAATGAAGGCAAATAATGCTGTGCTCATCGATACGTCATCTGACGATGATAGTGTAATTGACTCAGAACTTGAAAATGTATTACCAGAGAGTGAATGTGAAAGTGTGGCAGTAGTTACTGATATATTAGACTTTAAGAGATGTGACACATGTCACCAGTTTCATGCGGATGGAAAATTGAAATGTGGTCACGTTATACCATTTTCCAACGAAGATGCTAATGCAGCTAGTGCCTCCAGAGGTAAACTGAAGTTTTACGAATTCACTGGTCAATAATCAACCATGCCATTGTTTACTGGATAGCGGCAGAACTTTACTTGGTTTAAGAAAAGAACTGGTTAGACCAGAAGATTACACGGGTGAATTTGTCAAATGTCGTACTTTCTCTGGAACCATTGAGAAATACCCACTGGCAAAAGCGCATATTAATACCCCGTTCCTTACCGGCACATTTACTTTGCGCAATCCTGCAAGATCCCTGCACGGATCTGATTTTAGGCTGTTTAGCTTCATTGAAGCAATGTACTGACGACGACATATTAGCCTGGAAACAAACAAACATGGCTAATGCTGTAACAAGGTCAGATACTCAAACACACTGTACTGACCTACAAAATGAGATGTTACAGCTGTTAACACCCAGCGGTGCCAATAACAACACTATTCGACAAGAATTTATCGAGGCACAACGCACCGATCAAACTATCGCACCTTATTTTAAATTGTTAGGTGAGCGAGCGAAAGTGACTAAAAATACATCTTGGTATTTTAGAATACACAACGGAATTCTCATGCGTTATTACACAAATAATAACCATGAAATTCAGCAAACGGTGTTACCTGTAACATACCGACAAAATGTGCTAAAGATCGCACATGAGTCACCGTTTGCTGGACATTTGGCCTATGACAAAACCAGAGCCAGAATTATGTCACACTTTTACTGGCCTAAATTCTGTACTGATATAAAATTTTTCTGTCGTTCATGTACTATTTGTCAACATCTTGTAAGAAAGGGAAAGCATGTGACGGCCGAAGTTCAACGGTCATTATTAGCATCTAGACCATTTGAGTCTGTAGCGGTCGATACTGTTGGACCCCTAAATCAGGTGTCGAGCAAAGGAAACCGATTCATACTTACTTTCGTGGATCTATATACCAGGTGGATCGAAGCTATTCCACTAAAATACATCACCTCCAAAGATGTGGCAAATGTATTTTTGCACTTATTTTGTCGTTTTGGCTTTCCACGAACGATTCTATCAGATCGTGGAACGCAGTTTATTTCGGCTGCTACGCAAGCCTTAACAAAATTGTTAGGAATAGAACAGCATTTCTGTACCCCGTACCACCCAATGAGCAACGGGATCATAGAAAAAATTAACGGGGATCTCAAACACATGCTGGCAAAAGTAACAGCAGAAAACCCATCTGATTGGGACACGCTATTGCCAGCAGTGCTATTTGCCCATTGAGAAATTCCGCACTCGAGTACGGGTTTCTCACCTTTTGAAATTAGTGTATGGGGCGAACCCTCGAGGACCCCTAACAATTTACCATCAGCTAATCACTAGCTTACCAGAAAACCCAACATCAGTAACACCGTATGAGATGGTAACAGACACACGCGATGGAATAATGAAAGCGTGTGTAATAGCCAAATCATCTTTGGAGAGGAAAGGACAGATGTACCGCGACTATGCAAATAAGGGTGCTAAAACAATACACCTCGAACCTAATCAGAAGGTTCTGCTTTTACTACCAGTTGCCAGTAGTGGGTTGTGCTCAATATTTAAAATTCTCAAACAATAAATAAATCAATATATATATATATATATATATCATTGCTATCATTGGCACCTTGCCGTCTTGACAGACGATAGTTTGTAAGGGATGGAGTTATTGCCTCTCCATAGCACAAAGCCTGGGCTAAAATATAAAGATCATGTGTTGCCCATGCAGCATGATCCCTCTCTCGGCCTGCCTAGTTCACTTCAGAGGAAAGGTAACACCCCTACATCTGGAACAAGACAAGCTGCAGAAGCTGCTGGATCCGCAAAGCAATGCTCTAATTGTCCGCCTATTGGAGCTTCGATCCTAGACCAGCCGCCAACCAAGGCTTAGGGCCTGGTCTGCCCTGCCATGACACTTTGTCTTTAGGTTGCATTTCATCGCACCAGAGTACCCTCCCAATTGCGCTCTTCTGCCTGAAGCCATTGGCGCAATGTGGGGTGTCGGGTTTGGTAAGCGCCGCCCAACGTTCGGTGCTAACAGAAAGTAGGTAGTACCGTCTACTGTTATACGGTAGCTCAGTCATATCTGACTAAGACCTGACACATATATATATATATATATATATTGTCAGGATCTTATAATTGGCTCGTTAGCTAACACGTGTGAGACAGTACAAGTATAACGTGATTCGACGTAAGACACAGCGACACAAGTTCTATGGATTTATTGCCACATTAAATACAGAACGATAATTACAACAATCTACAATATATAACTCACGACGCTCACAACCGCAATACAGCTCATAGGTCTGACGCTCAAGATATCAGTCGTTCGGCTTTCAACCACAGAGATCCACACAAACGCCTTGCTCTCATCACACATGTCCTTCCAGTCTCAGGTCCCAGCTCGGTCTGAGGCTAGCACGCAAACTGCCCACTGCCTCTAGTGGCGTCACGTGGCCTGCGTGCCTCTGTCGTCAGCCTGACCGCTGGTCGCGTGTCAGGTAACAATCTTGCCAGCCGACAATTCTTGTCCGCCGGGTGTCGTAACGATGTTGCTGTATAGCTATACCATGTTAGGCTCTGACATATATATATATATATATATATATATATATATATATATATATCATATCGGGTAGCGGGGGTAGAGTATCCCCTATCAAAGGAGAAGTAAGGTGCCTCCTTCCCTCCGTTAGCCTACGGGACACCCTTGGGCCAGGTGGAGTACCCGTTCAGCCCCCCGATCAGTGTTACGTGAAGCCATGGGTGCAGGGGTGGATGAATATGGGGAGCAGCCGACAGATAGTTGCAAGTTATGGTCTCCACCTTCACTACGGTAGGCAAAGGATCTCTTTTTTGAGGAGACAATGGCTACGGTCACTGACCAGTATGGTCACTGCTAGGAAGGAAAGCAATGGCAAACTACCTTCTTTACAGATGCCAAGAAAATCATGTTGTGTGGACTCATCGATAATCAGAGAAACGGTGTAAATGGGCGCTCCATAGGAGCAGCCTCGCCCGGTACAGATAGTCATGTGCAGGTGTCTCCAGACCGTCAACAGGCTACTAGGTGCAAAAGATTAATATCATTGAAAGTAGGAACTTGGAATGTTAGATCAATGAATGGAAGACCTAAAAGCAAATACCTGGATGGCTTGGCCACGTGACATGGTCGAGACAAAAACACGGAGTTGATCAACGACTCTGGTGATCGGGTGAGATGGCAAAACATGACCGCCCACGCTTATCGGCATGGCACATGATGGCTGGATATATATATATATATATATATATATATATATATATATATATATATATATATATATATATATATATATATATATATATATATATATATGTTCTCATCTTCTAATTGTGGATTTGCATACGTTTTTATTTATTCTTGATTTAGAAATCCTCTAGATCTAACAAAAAAATCAGGTTGTCTGCTCTCGTTCAATTTTGTATTATAATCAAGTTACATTTCAACTCCATTAAGCCATAAGCGGAATTGGAACTTTTTATCTCGACAGAAACCTTCTTGCACCTTAAAGCCAAATGAGATATAAATTGGCTACATGAGGCCGTAAAAACCAAACTTGTGAACTAGAAAACCGAGTAAGGACAAAATACATACAGCTAGAACAAAACAGACACTTTTCATCTAGACTCAGTTTATATATGGCTGCTTACAATTAAAACGGTACATCAGAAAAGCCCATTTAGATAAGAGAAACATTTAGTTTGTTGTTCATTAGCTATATTAGATTGTGTTTACAAAAGTAGACAAAATAATTCCACGCCCTTCCACACCCCCAGTTTTTCACAAAGACGGAACATTTCATCCTTATCTGTTTTATTTTAAGGTTGGAAAATAATGTGTGTTTAATCGTGGAGAGAAGCATTCGTTAACTGTTTAGGATTGGGAGACCAGAACAAAGAAAGCTTCAGCGAATTAATGGCTGCGCCTTCCTAAAATCTACTTGAATTGCACTTTCTCGCAAACATGACACATTTAAGCAGTGGTCGTAACTGTTTCAAGTTAATAAAATAATTATGATAAAAGCAGCGCAAAATTACACCGCGGTTTCCACACGGGTTTTACTCCGCCTGTATGTGCATGGCAGATGGTATATGTCATTGTTTGTATTGTGTGGGAGATTATATGTGAGGGGGGAGAACTACACACACACAGTCTTTCGTTGTAGAGAATAATCACTGTGTTGTCTGTGGTAGAATTCCTTGATCTCCCTGCCTTCTACGGGAACCAATTCTTCTATATTAGTGTTGAACTTGTATCCTTTTCTTCCTTGTTCAATGCTTGGGAGTTCTTGAGCTTTATATGGTTCCTTCAGGAGGGCTGTTCGAGAATGAAAATGTATTTCCGCCCGGAATACCTATTGCAAACTTGTCCTTATTCTCAAGTATTATCTTTACAACTCACTCACATTAAAGAGCACTGGGGACATGGCATATCACTGTGGCAATCCAGGTTTAACAGTACATGGATCAGAAGTCCAGGAACCCATGCGCAGTGCAACCTTACGCTCATAAAAGACTGCCGCAACCCATCTGACAAGGCAAGGGCGGACCTCCATGTCTAATATTCCCTGGTTATATTCATGGTATAATCAATCTACTGGTTGGAGGTCTCAGAAGTGTCTCATTCGACATTGATAAATTGTAATGCCTATCTTTGATGTAATGTTACGTAATGTTGACGCCAGAGATTTTCCATGAGTATGTTCTTGTCATAACTCTACATGATACACCTCCCTATACAGTCCTGTAGAAGTTCCTATATAACTCTATATATTATAACATTATATGCATTTATTTATTTCCTGCTTTTAATAGTCTATTTGTGATATCAATCCACTGCTGGATGACACATGGATTTCTCATTCACCTTTCATCCTTGTAATACTCTGTTTATAATAATATCAATCCACTGACAGATGGCCCGAGAGACTTCCTACTATCATTCAGCCTTGTACTACTCTGATTTATATATATATATATATATATATATATATATATATATATATATATATATATATATATATATATAAGTTATCAGTTATCAGTTGGGGTATCTTCATTGCACTCCGGACATGTCCATAGGTGCTCAGATCCCCCCCCCCCCAACATATGCATATATATATATATATATATATATATATATATATATATATATATATATATATATATATATATATATATATATATATATATATATATATATAGTTATTTCCTACTCATCATTCCCGGGCATTGGGCTGGAGTGTGTGAGCGATGAACTACCTAAAGTCCGCGGAGAAAACATTCGAAACGTAAATCTATCCCTGCCCAGTTCGTATGTGCTGTGCTGGATCACGACTTGATACACTGCGAAACACTTCTCGGCAGATGGTCACCTACACCTCACGGGTGTTTGGGCTTAGCTCTGCAACACAACCCCTGAGAAGATGGCATTTTGGTGTGGATTAAGGAGACATGTCCCTAGGGGAACCTCACTCCGATAGATGCAAGTTCTGCTCCGGGCTTAGACGACGTGAACACACATGTGTCGGAATCGGGAGTCAGTCTTCCATAGTGTTCGCAACCAACCAACCAACAAACCAACCAACCAATCAACCAACCAGCGAACCAACCAACCAACCAAGTAACCATCCAAGCAATCAACCAACTAAGTCAATATCCATTCTTTGACAATTTACTCTCTACTTGATAATTGTCTGTTTAGCTTTTATTTAAAAAGTCAAATATGAGGTTTATAAAACTAAATGTTAGTTGCTTTGCCTTTACATGACGTCGCAATCAATCGTATGATTGATTGGCTATGTATCATTTATTATCCAATGTTACGTTCAGTAGTTTGCCATTATTTTCGGAACAGCTGACGCTCATACCATCAAAATAAACTTAAAGCGATCTGCTCGCAAATCGCCTGCGACTGATTCCATCCCTCGACATTGTGGGTTGGGAACTGTGAAACGGTGTTCACTAAGCCCAGTCCCCCAGACGCGGTGATTACACAGTAAGGACTAAACCAACGGAGATACGCCTGGTGCTGAATGAGTCAAAGCAATGTACTCAGTCTGTCACAAGCAACTCATTATACTTTCATTGATTGGACTGTACGTCGCAGACGTCAGTAACTGTGTCTACCCTGAGCTATTGTTGTGTATGACAGACCATGTCTGGGTCAGAATGCGCTAGAATAACAAATGATTGAGATAATGGGGGGGGGGGGGGGGGGGTTAAGAAATAACGAGGAGTTAAATTAGTAACCAGAACAGAGTGACCAGTCTTTCTGAGAGTTAAAGAATATGTGACAGATATATTCAACATATGATAAGCTGCTTGGCATCGTCTGGCTATTGTGTAGCAAAGAGTGAATGATGTAAGTACTTTTGCTAATTGACACCTACGTAAAGCATAATGGTGGGGTCATTGAGAGAACTTGAGGGTAACATAACTAGACACGCCCTTATCTGGAACCCACGTGACGACCAAAGTAATGGAAGACCTAATAATACAGTGGCACACTTGGACAGCTCAGCGACTACAGGGTGTATTTTTAATGACTGTGGGGTTTTTGAAGGTATTACAGTTCCAAGTTTTGTATTTACCTTTTATGTTGTATGAGATCACAAAGAGTGAATACAAAACTTGGAACGGCAATATTTTCAAACACCCCACAGTCATTAAAGACACACCATATATATAATTATGTGTATTTGTCTATGGTGGCCTACGATCATCAACTAATGAGGTGACATGAAGCTTTCCAATTCAAAACAATACATGCAAGAGACGATTAAAACAGCGGGATGTTTTGGGCACTTGGAAGGCGCTGATGAAGATAGAAAAATATGTGACGGCTTAGAATGATTTGGTTGGTGGTCTCTGCCCCAGCGGACAATAAAAAGGAAATGAAGAAAGAAGATGAATAATGATAGGGTTGGTGGGACGGGGGGGGGGGGGGGGGTGAATGGGAAGCCTGAGCTTGTGTTCTAATGCTCTATTGTTGCGATCGTTGTGTTGTATTAGTGTTTGTTTAGTGTCCTTTTGGGGTTGTCGGATCGTCTTCTTCTTCATCTTTCTCTGTCTCAATATTCAGATCGCTTTTGGCTATATGCTCCTACTGATCGTTAATCGGGTTTAATTAACATTCGACGGAAGTCGACGTGGCTGAAACAATTGTAGCGCTAGCAGTTAAATTTCCGGTGTTCTGATGGCGAGTTAGTGGATTCAATCCATCTACTTGACAATTGTAAATACATATCGACTTCTCGTCATTGATTGAGGGACGTACAATGCAAGTACCTCAGAAGTTGCACTGGGTTTGCGTTATGGCGAGGGGCACTAGTAATAGGTATTAGCCCACATGCGAAAGTAAGTTCAGTAGCAGTACGTTTGTGGACTACGCTGGAATTCAAAACGGGGAAGCGAAACAAAATGAACACAAGATGTCCAAACATATGCAAATATATATATATATATATATATATATATATATATATATATATATATATATATATATATATATATATATATATATATATATATATATATATATATATATATATATATAACCTCTCGATGAATTAGACGCAGGATGTTCTGCGTAACATATTTACGTCACATAACATGTCACATGTGACGAACTTTCTCTGTTTAGTACAGGATGAGTTAAAAGCACACCTACCTCATGTAGTCGTCTGTAGTACATGAGAGGAGATGCCACGAGGACGGACAGGAGCCATATCAAGATGATGGTACAGGTGGCGCGCCGTTCGATGAAGTGAGCTTTCATAGCGAATACAATCCCGAAGAAGCGATCACATGCAATGAAGGTTAAGGTAAAGATGCTGGCAACAAGGACTAACACTGTAGAGAAAAAGAAACAGGAATAACGCATCTAATATTAGCACATGTATTCATGATTTATAACTGGCAAGATGGAAGGGAACAGACCAAGAGGAAGACCGAGAGGAAAATACCTAGATGGCTTAGCCACATGGCATGGACGAAACAGGAACACTGAGCTGATTCACGACTCTCGTGATCGAGTGAAATGGCGAGTCATGACCGCCCACGCTTTCCGGCATGGCACATGATTGATTAATTGATTCATGATTTCGGCTCACACTTGTTTCTTCAAGGCATAAGGTTGTGTAATGAAAACATCTTAATCTGTCTTAATCTATATCTTAATCTATACCGGCATCTGTTGATAATGGAACACTTTAAACCCGTGTAGGAAACAATAACAGTCTAATCATAATCTCAGCAGATATGTATCATCATCATCATCATCATCATCATCATCATCATCATCATCATCATCATCATCATCATCATCATCATCATCATCATCACCATCATCATGTGTCATGTCGATAAGCGTAGGCGGTCATGTTTCGCCATCTTATAGGATCATCAAAGTTGTGGATCACCTCTATATTCTTGTCTCGACCATGCCGTGTGGTCAAGCCATCCAGATATTTACTTCTGTGTCTTTCTCTTATTTTTTCCTCTCAATATTGCCAGTTGTCATCAAGTGCTCTAATTTATTTCTTCTCACAGCGTGCCCAGTATGTATATGCTGTTTTGAATCATGACCTTGTCAAGGACATCAGCATGGCCGAATGGATAAGAGTGTTTGCTCTTAAATTCCAGTGTGGTGATGCCGACATAGCGGGTTCAACCCCTTCACAGATCAGTTGCATTAAAACGTTGACTTCCCCTCCTCGACTTGGGTACGTAAATTGCAAGTACCTCAAACGTCGGAGTGGGTTCGCTTGATGCCGGGGGACACTGGTAATAGGGAAAGTTATTCCACACGCAAACATCAGCCCAGTTCACTAGAAACATTAGCACGTGTATGGACTACACCTGTGCTTTATTGACTACACACAGGCTTTCGATGAGGTGAGACATGTCGACATGATAAGGATACTTGAAGATCTACACCTCTGCTCTATTGACTACACACAGGCTTTCGATGAGGTGAGACATGTCGACATGATAAGGATGCTTGAAGATCTACACCTCTGCTTTATAGACTACACAAAGGCTTTCGTTGAGGTGAGACATGTCGACATGATAAGGATGCTTGAAGATCGACACCTCTGCTTTATTGACTACACAAAGGCTTTCGATGAGGGGAGACATGTCGACATGATAAGGATGCTTGAAGATCTACACCTCTGCTCTATTGACTACACACAGGCTTTCGATGAGGTGAGACATGTCGACATGATAAGGATGCTTGAAGATCTACACCTCTGCTCTATTGACTACACAAAGGCTTTCGATGAGGTGAGACATGTCGACATGATAAGGATGCTTGAAGATCTAAACCTCTGCTCTATTGACTACACAAAGGCTTTCGATGAGGGGAGACATGTGGACATGATAAGGATGCTTGAAGATCTACACCTCTGCTCTATTGACTACACAAAGGCTTTCGATGAGGTGAGACATGTCGACATGATAAGGATGCTTGAAGATCTACAAATTGATGGAAAAGACCTTAGACTTGTAAAAAACATACATTGGAAACAAACAACAAATGATAATGAAGTAGGTCAATATCGGCCTATTAAGAGAGGTGTGAGACAGGGATGTGTAATGTCTCCAGATCTTTTTTCCCTGTACAGTAAACATATTTTCAGAAATATAGAAGATATGGAAGGAATCAACATTGGGGGACGATACATCAATAACATTAGATACGCAGATGATACAGTCTTGATTGCAGACAATGAACAGGACCTGCAACATTTAGTAGATACGGTTGTTGCACACAGTGAACAACTAGGGTTAGAATTGAATTGTAAGAAGACACAGATTATGGTCGTCACTAGGAAGGAAGAAATACCACGATGTAATATACAAGTAAATGGGAATATTCTTCAACAAGTGAATCGGTACAACTATCTCGGAACAGTCATAACATCTGATGGGAGATGCCTTGAAGAGATTAGAACAAGAATTGCCATGGCGAAGGTAGCCTTTTGCAAGAGGAAAAACATACTGACCAATAAAAAGATATCAATTGAAACGAGAACAAGAGTGTTGAAGTGCTACATAGAACCTGTACTTTTATATGGATGTGAAGCGTGGACAATGAGCAGACAAGCTGAAAAACATCTGATGGCTGTGGAAATGTGGTTTCTGAGGAAAATGCAAAGAATACCATGGACAGACAGAAAAACCAATGAACAAGTCCTTCAAGAAACAAATGAAGATCGTAAACTGATTAGAGACATTAGACGTAGACAGTCAAAATTTTTTGGGCATGTTATGAGAAGAAATGAATTGGAGAACTTGGTGACAACTGGCAAGATCGAAGGGAACAGACCAAGGGGAAGACCAAGAATTAAATACCTG
This sequence comes from Cepaea nemoralis, assembly GCA_014155875.1. Lineage (NCBI taxonomy): Eukaryota > Metazoa > Mollusca > Gastropoda > Stylommatophora > Helicidae > Cepaea > Cepaea nemoralis. The sequence goes on along the minus strand of JACEFZ010028357.1, from coordinate 157,135 downwards.
GATGGCTTGGCCACATGGCATGGTCGAGACAGAAACACGGAGCTGATCCACGACTTTGGTGATCGAGTGAGATGGCAGACCATGACCGCCCACGCCTATCGGCATGGCACATGATGATGATGATGATGATGATGATGATGATGATGATGATGATGATGATGATGATGATGGTCTACGCTTGAGTTCAAAGCGATCGAACGCGAAACAAAAAATAAATGACCTGGTTACATTCTAATATACCTCTCCGCAGACGTGGAGTTCTGGAGCGTCTTGCACACCCCAGGTGGATTCTGGGCTTGGAGAGTTCTCTACCAGTTCTCAAGGAGATGCTCTCAAGCACTCTGCTACCGGGTGGGGGAAACATCTCTCTCACACAACCCTCACATCGATATATGCAAGCTGTTTGCCGTTTCATACAAACTGAATGCCAATTCATGGAATTTAAGAGTTAAAACGTAAATTCTTTTAGAAGTTTCACATCAACAAACTCAATAACACACTTAGAATTGTGTACGAAAGCGCTGAATTGTTTAAGTTGAATGTATAGGACGATCCTAGTATCAGATGTTTATCGTCAGGTATGGCGTCATCGGGAGCTTTATAATTCAAAACAACATTTGTGTGTGATAATGGGCTGCTACAGTTAGATAAATGTTTCTTTATTTATCTTTGCATTTTTGTGAGAGCCTGGAAGCTAGGAAGCCTTTCGAAAAGTCATTATATATATATACACTGTCCTCTGTGACTGCTGGGGGGATGCAGTAGCGTAGTGGCTAGACGCTAGCCTGCCGACCCGGTAGATTTGGGTTTGATCCACATTGAGACCATTTCGATTTTTTTTTTCTTTTAAATTATCTGGATTTCCAAAACGATCCAGCCTAAAATAGGTACCAGGGAATGGCCTGACAAGTAAAGACTGCCTGTCTGATACCGACAACACATTACTCACCGAATGGCAAGAACCATATAACCAATGTTCCATTAGGTGGGTAAAAGGGTGATTGTCTTTTACAGTGACCGCCTTGGCCAGCATATTTCTATACGATTAGAATTAATCATTTCAACTACTTTGGTTGCTTTTCTGATGTTGCCCGATGGAATAATCGTATATACAGCTGTTCAGAGAGCGTCTTATTATATATATCTTTTCATTTATTGTTTTCGTTTTTGTAGTAGTTCCTGGTTGTCTGTTTCAGTTGTGGTCATTAGTTCTGACGCTGGTGTCACTCTAGTCTAGTAGAAGTGAGATCATCTTGAAGATTTACATCTCTAGGTTTGACCCCGATCTGTATAAGCTGGTCTTGGTTGCCACTTCTTACTCCATTCTTCAGACTTGACGAAACTATCCCATCCTGGCAATTTCTTCGTTCGTTCTCCCGACCTCTCTTCACCTATTCAGTCAATCTGAGATATATTTCCACTTTCAACCTGATATAGAGGCCCGTTGACGTTCCTTGTATATTTATTATCTATGCATATGCAAACTTAAACACGTAAACTCTTACATACACACATACATAGATTAATGAAAATACATAGATGCACACACACACACACACACACACACACACACACACACACACACACACACACACACACACACACACACACCCGATTCGCTTAACTTGTATTGTTGTCATTTTCATTAGCTGTTTATTGACATGTTGTGTTCATTGGAACATGAATGTAAGTCAAAACATTGTGTGTGATTGTATTTGTTTATATGATCAATGTATGGCATTCCTGTTTTTGCACTACGTCTTGGCTGATGTGGAGTGTACAGCCGTTAACGCTTGACCACAAGTCTCTCCCTGTTATATTCATGAAGGGAAGTTCATCAACATGTAGTAGGTCCTTTGCAGAACATCGCCCTCAGCGCGAGCCGCCATATAGTGTCTCGATCTTTGGCCATGTCTCCTGCCTCATGCACCCTTACTCCCAATGTGTCTGCAATGTCCTTTGTCCATCTCCGTGCTGTCCAACCATCTTCTTCTTCTAGGAACTATACCTTCCTTCACTGTTTCTTCCAAATCACTATAACGTTTATTAAGGCCAAAATATTTCAGTTTCGTCAAGCCTCAGATATTGTTGAATGTCAATATTTTTCTTCTTCACGACCCACTGTAATCTAAGAATATTTCTGTAATATTTAAGAAACTCGTGTACACAGTGTGATAAAGTTGGATGTATCGACTCGGGTTATAAACGATCACAATCTTTTTGGACACCTTATGAGATGAAATAAACCCGAGAACGTGGTGACAGCTGGCAAGATTGAGGGGAAAAGAACAAAGGGGAGGCAGAGAAGTAATATCTAGATGGCTTGGCCACATGGCATGATCGAGACAAGAACACAGAGCTGATCCACGAATCTCGTCATCGTGTAATAAGGCGAAACATGACCGACCACACTTATCGGCATGACAAATGATGGTGATGATCATAAATAATCACTACACAACTAATGTTTATATTTTCCAGGACAAACCAGGAACAGGCATAAGAAGCAGACAAGCACAACGTTATAATGCTGTGTCTTGCACTCACCTTGTGAGAAAGTGTTGAAGGTACAGAAGAAGCTGCCCAAAATCCAGAACGGAGTCAGGTCGTCTACTAGGTGCGACCATGAACATGTGAGTCCCACCAGACAGTCAGTCACGGCCAGATTCACGATATAATAGTTGGTGGTAGTCTGAAAGATCCGGTAGGGTGTATTTATTGAACATAAGGCGGGATATAATGCCAGGAGACAAATACAGTGCCACATAACTGACACGGAAACACTGACTGAACGAGGAACATGCGAGAATTAAGATTCAGAGAACATATAAGAGACCGATTGATAATGAGATAAAGCCATGCACAGATTAATTCATTCATTCAGTAGCATGTCTTTTGCAGAATCTCGCTTCCATAACAACATTTCAGAAAACTTCTCCGTCATAAGCAAGATGTTCCGCGTCCGATACACCCATCTGGAGATCGTCTGCCACATCCTGCAACCATATTCTTTCTGGTCTTCCTCTTCCTCTCTTCTCAGGCATATACGCATCCATTATTGCTCTCTCCAAACTTTCATGACGTTTCAAGTGATCAAAATAGTTCATTTTTCTTTGTTTTATCGTCTTTAGTAGCCAACCTTCTTCGATATTCAGCTCTTGCTGTATGGATGCATTTGTTCTTTTCTGTGTCCAAGATATTCTTTGAAACCATCTATAACATTTATATTCAAAGGCATTTATGCGTTGTTCAGCTTGATTAGTAAGTGTCATAGGCACATAGACATGGAAAACTAAGGATATACGAATAAACAGACTGAGGACTGTTGGACATACCGATAACAGACAGACTGAGGAAATGAAGACAAATAGATGTGATATGCTAAAACGTCTCTACCAACCTCCTATTATTGACGCTTTTAAAAATACAACTCCCTAGTAATGAATATTTAAGTACCTTACTTTTGGGGGAAGAAAACAACTAAACTAACCCGTAGGGCAGCCAAATCTATTTGGCCTTAGTTTAAAAGCTTAGCACCAAGATTGGACAAATACCTGGCCAAGACCGGGGCTAGATTTTAAACAAGGGAGAGTTTATTCGCAGATGGGGCCCTGGAACATGTATTACTAACATGTATTCACTAACCCTAATCCTAACCCTAACTTAATACATTATATTGGCCCCCAACGATATGCCAGTTTGTACTGCTCTCTAATATAGAAGATATAGACGTCACGTGACCAGAACCGTTTGCGAATAAACACTTCGTTTAAACAAAGGGATTAGTAAGCAATTTTTGTGTTAAGCGAACAAAGGAAACGCGTCAGCCTTCCCCCGCGCAGGAAGGGTAGTTTTGCCCTAACAACATCATGCTCTGCAGGAATTGGTATGTTAAATATACATTATTATTATGTATTTATGTATTTTAATAAGATACATATACCATTGTGTTAATTAAGAATTGGTTAAAATGAAAAATCAACAATTCTTGTTAACTAGAGTCTGATTGATCTTTACTACTAAAGGGGCATACTGTGCCACGCTGCCAAATTTCCATACTTACAATTTCTAATTCCTATGTTAAAATCTCTTCTAGGCATTGTGAAACTATATCTCACTACCAATGCTTAGAATCTGTAAATATTATGTGTACTGTAGAGTATCCAACTCTAAGCACATTTCAGAAACTTTTTCTCCATGTGGTAGCAGACTACTGATTACACATCTTATGACCATACTTTCATATTAGAGAAATTGTTTTGCCACCTGCTAATCTGTAACTTGAGCTATCGTGCCAAATGTTGATACAATCTTCTTGTTAACATATTAGTAACCACACAATATAGGTGGTGGACATGTAATAATTTCATAAATATGCTAGGAAAATGCCATGTGGGGTGAATATAATCCCATTAAAGACAGTAAACGCATGATATATAATCAAGCCTTCAGCCACACCGCATCAAAAGGGGTGGACAACTGGAATAATATTATGTTCCGAACACTTATCAGGCTGCATAAAGCCTTTCTAATAAATAAGAAACCTTCTTACAATGGCAGCTATTGGTAAATTATGTCACAGCGTTCACTAACCTCATGCTGCTGTAAGCAGTAGGGGAAGGGGGGAGAGAAGAATATAATCTAGTTTGATGGATTGACGACTGAGGAAATCCAAAAACATTGGCTCCTGCATTATTATTATTATTATTTTTATGATTATTATTATTACGTGTGATTATTATTATTTTTCATATATAAGGAATGTACATGGTTGTTTTTCTCTGTACGTATGATATATATATATATATATATATATATATATATATATATATATATATATATATATATATATATATATATATATATATTCTGTCATGATTGTTACTGCTACTGTGGGAACATACCTTTTAATGTGACGCCTGTGGAAACATGATGAGATGATTTATGAATCCTTGTAAATGTCAGCAGCACCAATAGAAGATAATGTGAATGATATGGTTGATGGCTTGTGGCCTAATACTGATTACACCTAATGGAAGAAGACGAGGGAATTATGAGACAAAAGGCCTATGGCTCCGAAACCCTTGTCAGGTTATGCCAGATATAACATTAAGATGGATTTAGCAGGAAGACACTGTAACAACATCAGAATAGAATATTGAGTGAGAAGATACCTTACTCACAATAAGAGCTAGAATAGCTCAACACCAAGCGACGAGCGACAGTGGAACGTGGACACCCACTCGTTTCTCCTTCTCCTTTTGTTGCTTGTATTTGTGTTTGTAATTGTGTTATAAACATGGTAACCTAAAACAGTAGATTAATGATTGTGTTGTATTTTTTTTTTTGTCATCCCTATCTCTAGACAATAGAAGTGGTGGTTTGGATTTTGGAATTATCCCTAAACTGGATCCTGGGTTATCAGCCAGTAGGAAGGGATAAATGGCAACCTGTCCTAAACATAGTCTGGACCAACACAACAATGTTTACTGCTGCACTTATTAGCTGCCATAGCCAGCAACAGACACTTTCAAAGACGACTGACTGCGTGATTAATGAAGTCCTACTTCTGTAGGAATATCCAGGATGGACTTCAGTATCTAAAAATCGACAAAGATAAAGATCTACAGAGTAACCGGCAACAGTATATCGTCTGCTTTGCTTCTGAGAAGTACCGCCGGAAGCATCATCAATCAGCACCATCAGTGAAACTATGGGATAATCCTACAAGTTTAATAAAACTAACAACAGTGAGAACCCTTCAACTGTCGTTTGGATTCCCAAGTTCATATCCAACAATGTATAAGCCTTCGAAAGAAAGTCACACATCAGCAAAAGTCAACATAAGGTTCAAGACACTAAAACACCAAATGGGAAGCGACACTGAAACAACATAAGCCAGTACAACCAAGGTACCAACTGGATACCAACTTAATATCCTCTAAAACACAACTGCGATACCACATTACCTCAAGGTTTCAAATCTGCAACACCAGGAAAGAAGCCAGATCCACTCGAAATCTCAGAATCGAAACACCATCAGAAAGTCCATACGAAAGAAGCTAGTGGAGTAAATGCCTCTATGCATGCAACAAAAAGCATCATCTGACTGTTTGCGACTTTGTGTGCTGGAATTATTCATCTTCTGATACATGCATGTGCAGATCAATCCTGGACATAGTCAGAGATGCTACCAATGAATGACTCTCAGCCATATATGTTCCTACACTGGACTAGATTCTAACTAATGACTCTATGCTGGTCCAACATCAACCCAAATACCATCATCAAGCGTGGAATGTGTATAGACTCGTGACTTGGTGGGTGTAATCTTCGTGAACAAAATTGGGATTTGGATATTAGAAGCCGAGAAGCTGAAAGGCAGTCATCCTTTTCATCGGATATGGTGATATAGGGAAGATCCTTGTGCCAAGCCTCAAGATGCATCTCCTGAAGGTATACCCAACCTAAGGCCCCAATTTCACAAAGGCACCGAGCCTAACTTGCAACACAATATTCGTGAATCTAGCCCCACGTAGGTGATTAAGTGATTGTGTGTAATTTCTATTCTTGGATTATGAAGTATGATTTTCACCAGCCAATTACCAGTGGATATACATGTTAGGAACACAACTGAGTGCGTTTATTTCGGTACCCAGATAATGGGAATAGGATCTAATCTACATTGGAGATGAACACTGAACCGTACAACAGGAGAGTAAGAGACTATAATTAAATAATTAGTTTAATTATTAGTACCAATTATGCTTTCTATGTGGTTATTTCATGCCATGGATGTATAAGATCAGTAGCTTTTTTCAATGAAGGGTATAACCAACAGGTGGTTGTTGTTTTGGTTGAGTATTCTGACACCATCTCATTAATTTTTTTTTAAATATGAGAATTGTAAATGGTGTCAGAAACAATTGTTTTATATGTTTGGCTTTTCTGAACTTAGACCATTGTTTGCTTTACTGATGTAAAGTGGATCAAAGAGGTAGAACCGATTAGTGGTTGTTGTGTTGATGGTAATAACATTGGTTTTTTTTTTCTTGGGACAATGGGGTTAATGTATTTTTAAAAAATTGAAAATCATTCTCTTGCCTGTCCTGGAAATTCAGTGTGGTCATTACAATTATCTATATGTTACTACCGATCTTGATTTAATGCCTGAACTGTTTGTCCAAAAATGTTGATGTTTACGTCCATTAAATGTTGATGTTTGTTCAAAGAGTGGTTGTTTTATATGATGTAAACAATCAATGTCCTCTAGCACTATATTAAATTTAAATGGTGAGAAGTGGGAGTTGAAACCTACACACAGATACCATTGTTTCAAGGATTGAAGTGTTTTTCTCCTTGTATTTGTGGTAAGTTTCCCTGATCATCTTGCATCCTGAAGTGAGAAGAGAATCAAACCTAAATCTCCTAGACATAAATTAGCTAATATTCTCTTAGATTAAAATTCACATCCCACAATAAATATACGCATGTACAAACATACTGAGAGAGCAAACGAAGGAATTTTATTTTCAAAGGGTTAAACATTGGACCGCAGACATAATCATGGACAGACAGATAGACAGACATTCGAGTATTTAGATAGTTAGGAAGGAAGTGATGATGATAGACAGACACACTGACAGATTCACATAATAGGACGCACAGACAAATACACACGAACGAACGAACGACGAACGAAACGAACAATATTTATTTTCAAAAGGTTAAGAATTGGGCACGCAGGCCCGTCTAACATTCTGCCCTTCTTCTTTCTCTCCTCGCATACATTCTTTAATTCAACATCACTTATGAAGCAAATCTTTGACAACAAAGAACAACTAAGCATTAAAACGCATGAAAGTTAATCAATAATACATGACTAACTGAGGTAATGTTTAACATGGTCATTATAAATACCTAACGAAGGTGTAAACGGCAAAGTTATATAAACCAACACGAACCGACAGAGACATATAAAGTGCACAGGAACCCACACACAAATACCTTACACTCACACATACAAAGGCAGACACAGGCAGATACATATATCCACACTGAGAGTATCCATGGCGAAGTGATCAAGCCGTCTGACTCGGTCTCCGAAGCTTGTGGGTTCGATTCAGGGCCGCGTCCTTCGGTTCACGAGTGTATTTTTTCGGAGACTACTGAGGGTCGTCGCTGGAGTTCGTGCTTTGTGCAACGCTTTCAGCCTGCGGATAGAGACTGAGCCATATAGGATAAAAACCCAGTGCAATGACGTCGACCGTGTCAACTTGTAAGCGACTTTAAGTGAGATTACGCTGAGTAGTAAATGTCAGGTTTTCATGCATTCTAGACCACCACCAATACAATGCAGTGACCAGTTGCCTTACTCACTGCCTTTCAGTTCCAACCCATTTCAATAAACTTCTCAAAATTACCCTAACCACCACCACCCATTTAATGAAGCTGGATCAACCCCAGAGCCGCATGTTCGTGACCCGGGGGGGGGGGGGGGGGGAGAGGGGGAACGAGCATCTTCCCTTTGCCTGGAATTGAACCAACACCACCGACATGACAAACACATACACACTAAACACCATGCTACACAGGCCACGTCTAGACTTACCTGCATTCGCTTGTTTTTGGCCACAACTGCGATGATAATCACGTTGCCGATTATGCCAAAGATGATGACGGGGATGTAGAAACACGTCTTCACAACGATCTCCCACAGTGGAGTGTATTTGATCATTTTAGGATAGGGCACCTGCGACAAGTCTGTGTTGTCCATAGACATGTTAACACCGTCCGTGGTGCTGTCCATTATTATGTCTATGCTCATTTTCTCTGTCATTATTGGAGCGGGTTGTCAAAAAGTGATTTGCTTGCTTGAGTCAGTGACTCCAGCACATTCTGTCTCCTTCATGGTGAATAACAGATAGAGGGGAATTAGCCATTTGGTGTTTATACTGCTGTTTCTGTTAGTAACTTGTGATTAGGAAACTAAGTGTGGTGTATGAAATCTGAAATTTGTAAATTACCACTTTAACCTCACACATATACCATCAGTTGTGCTATAGTCTATTCGCATATATCATACAATGATAATCTCATCACAGTGCTCGGATTGTATAGCATCGTCAAGGATCCAAGAGTTATATATGTTATATAAGAAATAAGGAGTTTATTCAAGGATCCAAGAATTATATATGTTGTATAAGAAATATGGAGTTCATGTCACATAAGAGTTTGCTTTCGGCACAGATAATAAATAATGGCAATGTGTCTTGGCACATCAGACTCTCTAGTTATCCACGCTCTGGAATCAAATGTTGATCCAATGTTGATATGATATATAGTGAAACCACAAGGTTGATCCAATTTTGATATAATAGATAATGTAAAAATACTGCTTGTTCAATGCTGGTATGATTGATAATGCACCACAAGGTTGTTCCGATGTTAATATATTATACAGTTAACGCAATGTTTGTCTGATAGATAGTGCAAATACAAAGTTGATCCAATGTTAGCATGTAGATAATGCGACCACACGTTTGATCCAATGGTGATATTATATATAATGCAAGAACAGGATTAATCCAATGTCGGTTTGATATATAATGCTCCAAACTGATTCATCCAAAGTTGGCTTGAGAAACATTGCAATATGAAGATGAATTCAATGCTGGTCTTCCATAAATTGCAAAACGGTTAATATAATGTTAGTATCATAGATTTTGTAACATTAACGTTGATATTGCAACAATAATATGGATTCAATGTTGGTCTCACAGATGTTCATCTTATATTAGTCTCATAATACACCACAACAATAAGGTTCATCAAATAGTAGCCCGAGAAGTATTGTAACAATATTGCAAGCCAGTTATATATTATTCTTCAAAGTAAGCAGATGGGACTAAAGAAGAATCTTCTATGTTTTCTTCGGCCAAATGTTCTGCCAAGTCAGGGAGACACCATCTTATGCGTTTGGAGTTTGACACTATAACGTAAAACTTGAAAGTGAATTCAACAAGAAACGACAGGATCCAGCGCCAATCGCCTTGTTAATGTTATATTGTTAAGACTAAAGACGTATTCGTTATATGTATAATAATAATCGTTAAAATTAGTTGACATGTGGTGGTGATGGGTGAGATCGTCATTCCGCAAGCTCGTCATTCTTCAGCAAGTAATGCAAGGATGCGATTCACGCCAGCAGATGCCACCAGTGCAATTGGAAATGTCAGTCTACAGAAAGAGAAAATTAACAATAATTAGTCAATTATATATAGTTAATACACCAATGTATCAACACGGATAATTAGTCAATTACATATAGTTAATACACGAATGTATCAACACGGATAATTAGTCAATTACATATAGTTAATACACGAATGTATCAACACGGATAATTAGTCAATTACATATAGTTAATACACGAATGTATCAACACGGATAATTAGTCAATTACATATAGTTAATACACGAATGTATCAACACGGATAATTAGTCAATTATATATAGTTAATACACGAATGTATCAACACGGATAATTAGTCAATTACATATAGTTAATACACGAATGTATCAACACGGATAATTAGTCAATTACATATAGTTAATACACGAATGTATCAACACGGATAATTAGTCAATTATACATAGTTAATACACGAATGTATCAACACGGATAGACAATGAATCGTAGATTTTTCATTCATTAGCAGACGACAGCAACAACACAGACAATATCGACATCATTACAATAACATATTAACACATTATTGTGGGTGTGTAGTTCTTTGTTTGTGTGTCTCCATATGCATGTCAGTCTACAATGTACGTATGTATGTATGTATGTATGTATGTATGTATGTATGTATGTATGTATGTATGTATGTATGTATGTATGTATGTATGTATGTATGTATGTATGTATGTGTGTGTGTGTGTGTGTCTGTGTGTGTGTGTGTCTGTGTGTCTGTGTGTGTGTGTGTGTCTCTGTGTGTGTGTCTCTGTGTGTGTGTGTGTATGTGTGTGTGTGTATGTATGTATGTATGTATGTATGTATGTATGTATGTATGTATGTGTGTGTGTGTGTGTGTGTGTGTGTGTATGTATGTATGTATGTATGTATGTATGTATGTATGTATGTATGTATGTATGTATGTATGTATGTATGTATGTATGTATGTATGTATGTATGTATGTATGTATGTATGTATGTATGTATGTATGTATGTATGTATGTATGTATGTATGTATGTATGTATGTATGTATGTATGTATGTATGTATGTATGTATGTATGTATGTATGTATGTATGTATATCCACATATGTATGTATATCCACATATGTATGTATGTATGTATGTATGTATGTATGTATGTATGTATGTATGTATGTATGTATGTATGTATGTATGTATGTATGTATGTATGTATGTATGTATGTATGTATGTATGTATGTATGTATGTATGTATGTATGTATGTATGTATGTATGTATGTATGTATGTATGTATGTATGTATGTATGTATGTATGTATGTATGTATGTATGTATGTATGTATGTATGTATGTATGTATGTATGTATGTATGTATGTATGTATGTATGTATGTATGTATGTATGTATGTATGTATGTATGTATGTATGTATGTATGTATGTATGTATGTATGTATGTATGTATGTATGTATGTATGTATGTATGTATGTATGTATGTATGTATGTATGTATGTATGTATGTATGTATGTATGTATGTATGTATGTATGTATGTATGTATGTATGTATGTATGTATGTATGTATGTATGTATGTATGTATGTATGTATGTATGTATGTATGTATGTATGTATGTATGTATGTATGTATGTATGTATGTATGTATGTATGTATGTATGTATGTATGTATGTATGTATGTATGTATGTATGTATGTATGTATGTATGTATGTATGTATGTATGTATGTATGTATGTATGTATGTATGTATGTATGTATGTATGTATGTATGTATGTATGTATGTATGTATGTATGTATGTATGTATGTATGTATGTATGTATGTATGTATGTATGTATGTATGTATGTATGTATGTATGTATGTATGTATGTATGTATGTATGTATGTATGTATGTATGTATGTATGTATGTATGTATGTATGTATGTATGTATGTATGTATGTATGTATGTATGTATGTATGTATGTATGTATGTATGTATGTATGTATGTATGTATGTATGTATGTATGTATGTATGTATGTATGTATGTATGTATGTATGTATGTATGTATGTATGTATGTATGTATGTATGTATGTATGTATGTATGTATGTATGTATGTATGTATGTATGTATGTATGTATGTATGTATGTATGTATGTATGTATGTATGTATGTATGTATGTATGTATGTATGTATGTATGTATGTATGTATGTATGTATGTATGTATGTATGTATGTATGTATGTATGTATGTATGTATGTATGTATGTATGTATGTATGTATGTATGTATGTATGTATGTATGTATGTATGTATGTATGTATGTATGTATGTATGTATGTATGTATGTATGTATGTATGTATGTATGTATGTATGTATGTATGTATGTATGTATGTATGTATGTATGTATGTATGTATGTATGTATGTATGTATGTATGTATGTATGTATGTATGTATGTATGTATGTATGTATGTATGTATGTATGTATGTATGTATGTATGTATGTATGTATGTATGTATGTATGTATGTATGTATGTATTGTATGTATGTATGTATGTATGTATGTATGTATGTATGTATGTATGTATGTATGTATGTATGTATGTATGTATGTATGTATGTATGTATGTATGTATGTATGTATGTATGTATGTATGTATGTATGTATGTATGTATGTATGTATGTATGTATGTATGTATGTATGTATGTATGTATGTATGTATGTATGTATGTATGTATGTATGTATGTATGTATGTATGTATGTATGTATGTATGTATGTATGTATGTATGTATGTATGTATGTATGTATGTATGTATGTATGTATGTATGTATGTATGTATGTATGTATGTATGTATGTATGTATGTATGTATGTATGTATGTATGTATGTATGTATGTATGTATGTATGTATGTATGTATGTATGTATGTATGTATGTATGTATGTATGTATGTATGTATGTATGTATGTATGTATGTATGTATGTATGTATGTATGTATGTATGTATGTATGTATGTATGTATGTATGTATGTATGTATGTATGTATGTATGTATGTATGTATGTATGTATGTATGTATGTATGTATGTATGTATGTATGTATGTATGTATGTATGTATGTATGTATGTATGTATGTATGTATGTATGTATGTATGTATGTATGTATGTATGTATGTATGTATGTATGTATGTATGTATGTATGTATGTATGTATGTATGTATGTATGTATGTATGTATGTATGTATGTATGTATGTATGTATGTATGTATGTATGTATGTATGTATGTATTTGTATACCAACACAAAAGTCCTCCTCGAAAACATAGTTCATTATCGATGGAAAAGGCAGTCACTAGCAAAACCAGCAGCCACACGTTTCTGCATAAGGCAAGAAAACATTCGCTTTCTGACACACCAGCCGCCATACATGCAGATATTTCTGGATGTTGTTGTTCCGTTTCTAGATGTTATTTAGCATGCAGATCATACCACAGCGCCTCGGACAGATGTATAAAACATTACACTGCACATAATGCCGTCTTCAGACTGACAAAACTACAGTCCTACACGAAAGCGCGGTTTATCGTCAAAAGAAGCAGCAGTCAACACATTTCTGCATAAGGCAGAAAAACCGGTCAATTCTGGGACATTGAACTCCACCACTGAGTGTGTGTGAGTGTGTGTGTGTGTGTGTGTGTGTGTGTGTGTGTGTGTGTGCGTGCGTGTAGGCATGCATTTGTGTGTGTGTGTGTGTGTGGGATGGTGTGTGTGTGTGTGGGGGGGGGGGGGTGGATGGATGGGTGGGTGGATGCATGCATGCTTGCATACCTGAATGCGTAAGTATGATATACTTATTCGCAAAGCATGTAACTTTTAAGTGCTTTGTACCCCTTTCTCTGTCTTACTCCTCCTCTCTTTCTCGCCGCCTCTCTCTCTCTCTCTCTCTCTCGCTCTCTCTCTCTCTCTCTCGCTCTCTCATTCTCTCTCACACTCTTTCTCTCTCTCGCTGTCACTCACTCTCCCTCGAGCGCGCTCTCGTTCTCTCTCTCTCTCGATTTCTATCTCTCTCGATCTCTCTCGGTCTCTCTCACTCTCTCTCTGTCGCTCTCTCTCTCTCGTGCTTTCTCTCGCTCTCTCTCCTCTCTCTCTCTCATTATCTCTCACTCTCTTTCTCTCTCTCGCTGTCACTCACTCTCCCTCGCGCGCGCTCTCGTTCTCTCTCTCTCGATTTATATCTCTCTAGCCCTCTCTCGGTCTCTCTCGCTCTCTCTCTCTGTCGATCTCTCTCTCGCTCTCTCTCCTCTCTCTCTCTCGCTCTCTCATTCTCTCTCTCTCTCTTTCTCTCTCTCGCTGTCACTCGCTCTCCCTCGCGCGCCTTCTCGTTCTCTCTCTCTCCCGCTTTTTTCTCTCTCTCTCACTCTCTCTGTCACTCTTTCTCGTGCTCTCTCTCTCTCTCTCTCTCTCTCTCTCTCTCTCTCTCTCTCTCTCTCTCACTTAGCTCCTCAAGCTTGCGTTTTCCCTTAAGTATCATTTTCTTACTTTTTTACACACCGTTAGCGTAATTTACCTCTGTGTAAAACATAGACTGCACATATATAATACCACAATATACTTTATTTACATAAACCTCGACATTTTCGATACCTCCCTAATGGATTATAATTGCGCTATGCTCAGTTTAATCGCTGAGAGTGTATGCGTGTATGAGTGTATGAGTGAATTTCCATTTAGAATTCCTAGTCAATGGTCTTACTGTCCTGAATTCATTTTGTAACGTCTAGGTTAGTTGTCATTTTACCGTGTTACAAAATATTTGCAAGCTCTTGTACACGTCAGTAAGATATTTTAGGAGTACAGCTGCGTGACCGAACGCCTTATGACGAGGTATACGGTGAATATTGTGTCAACCATCTGTATTTGTTCAGCGATATACCTTGTAATGTGTGCGTGAATCCTCGCTGTGAGCATTGGGTTGGTGTCTGTTGATAATGAATTACCTCAACCCGTAAATAGAACATTGCCAGCTTAGACATAATCTCAGCCAGCTTATCCTGCTGAATAATAACCGGGTTACTATATCGTAACAATATGTGCACAGATTTGAAGTTAATGTATCGATCTGCACACGCCACTAGTTTTAGGAAATTAGTGGCACTGTTTCTCTCAAGGTGATATTTTGGTTACAGAATGAGGAGGAAAGTCTCTGGGCGAACCTCGCCCAATTAGATGACCATCCAATGGTCGCAAAGAACATGAACGACAGTGCATCTGACTTAAGAGTTAAAACTCAGTCCTTGAGAGGATTAACCAACCAACCAAGCAAATAACCAACCAACCAACCAACCATTCAATCAATCAACCAATCAACCAACCAATCAATCAACCAACCCACTACACAAACAACCAGTCAACCAAACAAACAATCAACTAACAAACCAATCAAACAACTAACCAGTCAACCAACCAACCAACCAGCCAACCAACCAACCAACCAAATAATCTGCTAAGACCCACTGAGCTAAGCCCAGAATCGAATCTCTACTGGAGGCTGAGTCCAGACCGTGACGTTGATTCACCAATTACCGCAGTTCCGTGTTCACATAAGAACAATGTCCTTTCTCCTGCTGGTTGACCCCTGCCAGGAGTTGTGCCTCCCATCAATGTTCTGTCTAAACCACCGTAACCATTCATATGGCCACAGTATTTCACTTTCCGACACATGGTGCTGTCTATAAGCCAGTTGTCTTCTGTATTTAGAATTTGTTGAAAACCACTATTGTTCTTCGTCCACAATCAATTCCACAATTTTCATCTTACATGCAAATCTGATATACAAAGAGTTTATAATGAGAGCTGGTAACATCCGTTTTCGTAACTTACTCAACAACAATCCAGCTGCACTAAATAAGTACTTTACAGCCGCTGAACACTGGTATGGCTTAAACAATTTTCGCACTTGGTGTTAGCAGTGGAAACCTATGTTCATTTTTCCAATAATTTAATGGTTGTGAAGTTGGTTGCCGTAATTTTTGAAACATGGTAACTTCATCCTGAAGGTATTTGTTTCTGGGGTCAACAAACTTAAGTGTTTTGTTTGGTGGAGGATCAAAACATAAGTCAAAATCACTTTTCGGCTTTTGTTCTACAATTCCTGCTACTTCACATACAGCAGATGATTCAGAAGAAAGATTTAAATGTTTGATGAATGAAATAACAGTTGGAACAATAGACTTAGAAATAGCGATAAAATCATTGGCCCATTTATTGATGTCCACATTCCCTTTCTTCTCAGTAACAACTGCCTTGACCATGTCTTCTATTTTGGTATTAATGTCAGCTCCAGTAAGGAATGCTGCAGTAACTGCCAAAGAACCGCCGCAATATGGCCAAAGTTTTTCTCCAATAATTTTCTGATAATTCTGACAATATTTCTTCACCATGCTGCTGGACGTTTTTTCGTCAATATCAGCAATACATTTGAACAACTGATAGTCTAGGAGGAAGCATAACAGCAAAATTAAATGAGATGTACACCATCAATTTCTAGTTTTTCAAAAACAAAAAAAGTTTTGAATTTCTCATGTATGTACAGCATTCCTTTAATCTGAACTATTTTTGGAATGTGGTTTAAGAATTCTTCATCATCTTCACTAAAGTAATGCTAATAATTTTTTTAATGGACATTGAACCGTTGGTAATATGATCGCATGCGCGCATTTATTAATATATCCGGTGTCCTACCACGAGATAAAGAATTGATACAAGTATATAAAGAAAGGACTGAGGACCTAGGCCACTTCGTTTTGATCTCACAAAAATACCAGATGCATACAACATAGAAGTTAGGAATCGCTTTGGGGTCTTGATGTCTGTACAAGAAAAAATGACACCTGATGAACTGGCAGTACAAGCTAGAGATATTCTTGATAACTGCAGCCAAAGATTTCATTCCGACCAAGAAAAAGCAACTTAAGCCATGGATTACATCAGACACGTTAGAATTAATAAAACAACGAAGGGAGCTGAAATAGAAAGGAGATGAATCCGATAACAGCAGAATGAAGTATAAATCTTTAACTCGAGAAATAAGAAAGAACACAAGACGGGACAAAAATCAATATATACAAGATTGCTGTATCAGAATACAGCAATATCATAAGACTGGAAGAGATTATGAAATGTTCAAAGAAATGAAGTTATTGACAAGAAATGTTCAACCTCAATTGAATGTTATCTGTGACAAGATGGGAAATACCTTAACAGAATCTAGACAAATTCTAGAAAGATGGCAGGAGTACTGCAGTGGAATGAATGATATGAGTGACAGTGGGGATATGAATGAGACACATGAGCCAATGACAGCAGAGACAGAACCTGAACCCTCATTAGATGTAATGGCTTGGGCTATAAAGAACCTGAAGAATGGTATATCACCTGGATGTGATGAGATACCAGCTGAACTAATTAAAGCTGGAGGAGAAGAAAGCATACACATATATCATGCATTATGTACAAAGATTTGGAAATATGGTATATGGCTAAAAGATTGGAAGAGAACTATATTCATTCCAATACCAAAAAAGGGCAACCTGAAATTATGCACCAACTATAGAACTGTTGCCCTGATCAGTCATGCAAGTAAAATTCTACTAAAAGTCATAATGCGAAGACTTCGTAAGAAAATGGAAGAAGAGATTAACATGGTTCAAGCTGGATTTAGACAAGGAAGAGGAACAAGAGATCACATATTCAACATGCGTTTAATAATAGAGAAGTGCAGAGAATTTAATGTAAACCTATTTTCATGTTTTGTGGATTATTCAAAGGCATTTGACTGTGTACAACATCAGAAACTTTGGGAAATCATGAGGAATATGAGCTTTCCATCACATGTAGTACAACTCATAAAAATGCTCTATCTAGATCAACAAGCAGCGGTTAGAATAGATGGCGAGACATCAGATTGGTTTGTCATCAAGCAAGGAGTCCGTCAGGGCTGCGTGCTGTCACCCTATTTGTTTAACCTCTACGCCGAAAATATAATGAGAATTGTAAGAGAAGATATAAACAGGGAGCTATATGATGCCCTAAATATCGGCGGTCATGACATACCAGAGATTCGATATGCTGATGATACAGTATTACTATCCACAACACAGAATGGCATAGAAAACCTAATAGCCTCAACCCAATTGAATAGTGAATATCACAACTTATATCTTAACATAGCAAAAACAAAGATAATACATACAGATAAAACTACTATGGAGAAAGAAATATACATTAATGGGGGAAAATTGGAGGTGGTGGAAAATTTTGAATATCTTGGGTCATTGATCACCAACAATGGTGACACAATGAAAGAAATTAAACGACGACTATCCATTGCTCTTCAAAGACTAAATCAGCTGAATAAATTATGGGAAGGGACAGACAGAACTACAAAATTGAGATTTTTAAGAGCATGCGGGGTAGGGGTATCCCCTTTCAAAGGAGAAGTAAGGCACCTCTTTCCCTCCGCTAGCCTACGGGACACCCTTGGGCAAGGTGGAGTACCCGTTTAGCCCCCCGATCAGGGTTACGTGAAGCCATGGTGCAGGTGGTGGATGAAGATAGGGAGCAGCCGACAGATAGTTGTAGGTTATGGTCTCCACCTTCACGACGGTAGGCAGAGGATCTCAATTTTGAGGAGACAATGGCTACGGTCACTGACCAGTATGGTCACTGCTAGGAGGGAAAGCAATGGCAAACTACCTTCTTTACAGATGCCAAGAAAATCATGTTGTGTGAAATCATCGATAATCAGAGAAACGGCGTAAATGGGTGCTCCAAAGGAGCAGCCTCGCCCGGTAGGGATAGTCATGCGCACCAGGTGACTCCAGGCCGTCAACAGGCTACTAGGTGCAACAGATTAATATCATTGAAAGTAGGAACTTGGAATGTTAGAACAATGAGTGCAGATGGAAAATTAGAAAACATCAAAAAAGAAATGGAGAGAGATAAGATTAACATATTAGGAATATCGGAAACGAGATGTAAATGAGCAGGGATAAGGACAGGAGAGGATTGTAAGACTATTTACTCTGGGGGAGAAGAACATCAAAGAGGTGTAGCCATTATATTAGATAAGCAAACATCAAATTCTGTCAAAGGATATCGGGCTGTGTCAGACAGAGTTCTATTAGTAAAATTAAACGGAAGACCGATTGTTACAGACAGTGAACAACTAGGGTTAGAATTAAATTGTAAAAAGACACAGATTATGGTCGTCACTAGGAAGAACGAAATGCCACAATGTAATATACAAGTAAATGGGAATATTCTTCAACAAGTGAATAGGTACAATTATCTCGGAACAGTAATAACATCTGATGGAAGATGCCTTGAAGAGATTAGAACAAGAATCGCCATGGCAAAAGTAGCCTTTAGCAAGATGAAAAACATACTGACCAATAAAAAGATGTCAATTGAAACGAGAAAAAGAGTGTTGAGATGCTACATAGAACCTGTACTTTTATATGGATGTGAAGCGTGGACAATGAGCAGTCAGGCTGAAAAACATCTGATGGCTGTAGAGATGTGGTTTCTGAGGAAAATGCAAAGAATATCATGGACAGCCAGAAAGACCAATGAACAAGTTCTTCAAGAAACAAATGAAGAGGTAAATTGATTAGAGAAATTAGACGTAAACAGTCAAAATTTTTTGGGCATGTTATGAGAAGAAATGGATTGGAGAACTTGGTGACGACTGGTAAGATCGAGGGGAAAAGACCAAGGGGAAGACCTAGAAGCAAGTACCTGGATTGCTTGGCCTTGTGGCATGGTCAAAACAGAAACACGGAGCTGATCCACGACTCTGGTGATCGAGTGAGATGGCAGAACATGACCGCCCACGCTTACCGGCATGGCACATGATGGATGGATCTTTCCCATTGCAACATACGCCTGTGAGACATGGACACTTACTAAACAAGCTGAACAGCGTATAAACGCCTTTGAATATAAATGTTATAGACGAGTTCTAAGAATATCTTGGGTAAAGAAAAGAACAAATGCATCCATACTTCAAGAGTTGAGTATTGAGGAGGGTTGGCTATTAAAGACGATAAAACAAAGAAAATTGAAGTATTTTGGTCACTTGAAACGTCACGAAAGTTTGGAGAGAACAATAATGGAAGGGTATATGCCTGGGAAGAGAGGAAGAGGAAGGCCAAAGAGAAGATGGGTGCAGGATGTGGCGGATGATCTCCAGATGGGTGTATCAGACGCGGGACATCTTGCTTATGATCGAGAGGTTTTCCGGAAGGTTGTTATGGGAGCGAGGTTATGCAAAGGACATGCTACTGAATGCAAAGGACATGTACTGAATGAATGAATGAATATAAAGAAAAAGGAAGGATAAAAGGCTTTAAAAAGGTTAAAATAAAAGTTGCTATGACATGGCTACTGTCCCATGTGTCCCATGGGAAATACAAATGTTTGCGGCCCCGTCCCATCCCATCCCATGGGACGTTTCCCATGGGAATCCCATTCCCATGGACAAGCCTGGGTAAACCTGCCTACGTACATCTACTTTGGACATATACAGGTGTTAAGAAAAAAAAATCCGAATTTTGATTCATTTCACTTCAACCTCAGATGCATATTAAAGTGGGTATTCTTGGGCTTCTAACCAGGAAATGCAATCGGACTGTAAAGGACTCACATCTTTGATTTAGTTTGCGAATGAAGAGCTCGCTGACAGGGTGAAAGTATACTTTAAATGTGCTTTGTCTTTTCTATTTCTGACATATATCCCTCATTTGAGCACATTCTCTCTCCCAACTCACGCCAGGTCTCATATCTTTTGTATTTCGTGCAGCTTCCTCGATGTCATCTGTCAGAGTCTCACCCGAGGATAGAACGCGTTGTCTGCACCAACGCCCGACAATGCAACGCCGAGATAGTATAAGCCCTACAGTTATAATGCGGCGGCCTCAATAGCGCCAGGCAGCCAGCGCTCGATAGTGTAGCGCTGGGCTATTATAAGCACTACAGGCGATAAGCGCTGAACGATGCTAAGCAGACAGCTAGCACACAGCGTGAACCGTGAGGGGTCACGCGTGCTAACCCAAGCGCTACTAGAGAGTGTGCTGTGTCCAGTCAGACTGAGCTGGACGGTCGTCAGAGACATACGTGTGAAAGCGGCTGAGAGTTGTTGCATGTCGTGAAAGCTAGCCTGTTTGACAGCTTGAGATGGAGTGCATGTCTGTGTGACTTGTAAGTTGGAGTGCATTGATATCTTATATTGTATTGATGTATTGATTACTTGCACTGTTGTAATCCATTGTATATTGTAACTTGTGATTGCGCGAAGCGTGTATTTATTCACGATGTGTGCAGTGCGCGAATAAATAGCACGAAATATCTTATCGGCGGTTAGCCTTGTGTTGTTTAGCTAGTGTAATTAAGATCGTACTTTGTCAAGTGACGAGCCCTAATTCTTGCCCTAAGCAAGACTTTGACAAGTGCGAACGTGGTGGCCTTCGTCCGGTTTATGAATCAACTGTTTACAGAAATGTGCCGATAGTAAATAGAATTTTGTTGGTAACAAATGTAAACATAGCGACTGCGGTCAAAATTTTGGATAAGTTAACTATAATTATTAGTATAGAAAGCGTGTGCGTTATAGTTTAGAACATAAATATCATTGTGTGAGTTAATTTAATCAAAGCAAAATTTTACGTTTTTGAACTTAGAAAATTGCAACCGAGGCATCAAAGTGACAAAAACAAAATGGCGGCCATGTCCTTGAATGTCATTGAGTAGTGATAGTGTAAGCGGAACGAGTGGAACGTGTGAATAGAAAGTTGTTGATTGTGGTGATACGACTAACAACAATACTTGACGACATACAAACCTACAAAAACTTAAGTGACATTGCATACACCACACACTTGCACATGTTCTAATTTCTCTTAGTCCAAAAAGAACAGGTTGTTTGGGGGAATCTACACCTGTCCTTCGGAAACTCCAAAATTTTTTGGCCGACATAAAGTAAAAACCAGTGCGGTTTCGAGCAGTAGTAAGCAGCCATTGCCCAATACATTATCTCAGGAGTACTTGAGTATAAAATTTTTTTTTCCTCTTTCTTATATTTTCGTTCTGCAGGCCTAAACACTAGCTATAATATTAAATACTGTAAAGCTTTGAACTCAAATTACTAACAACTTTATTAATTTTGTGTCTATCGATTTCATCATACATTTTGTTCATCATGGCTAGTTTGAACGAGTACATTGAAATGGGTTTAAAAATGAACTATACTGGTGAAGAGTTGAGATCCTGGAGTGAGAAAAAGTTTGCAGAATACCTCCTACAACAGGAGAAGATTAATGAACGTGATGAAAGAGCTGCCGAAAGAGCTTTTAAACAAGCAGAATTAGATAATGCTTTAAAACTTAAGCAAGCAGATGCGGAAATAAGAAAAGCTGAAATTACATCCCAAACCAGAAAATAAGAACTAGAAATGAATGCTCGAATTAAACGAGAAGAGCTCGAAGTACAGCTAAAAATTGAGCAGCTGAAAGCAGAAACTTACAAAGAAAAGGAAGATAGAAAAGCTGACAAAGACCAGCCATATAAGAAATACCAAGGGCTGATTAAAAGTTACTCCACAGGTGACTGCATAGCAGCTTTCACTCAAAATTTTGAATGTATTATGGATCATTATCAGATCCCAAAGTCAGAATGGAGTATAATATATATGAGAAGTCTTTCTGGAGATCCTCTGAAAGTAATAGAGGCTATTCCAAATGACCTGAAGAAAGATTATCAGCATATTAAGACAAAAATTATGGCTCATTTTCTGCTAGATGAAGCAGGCTACAGAGAACAGTTTGGTAAATTGTCTCCTAAACCAACGCAAACGTTCTCTGATTACATCTCAGAAATACAAAATGTTTTCTCTAGGTGGCTATCTGCAGCCAAAGTAAATGGTAATTTTGATAAGTTGGTGGATCTTATTTTGAGAGATAAAATCATTACATCTCTCCCACCACCATTTTCTAAATTTCTATTAGAATGTCAGTGTGAAAGTGTACAACAGATTGAAAGTCGTGGGGCAGGTTATTTTTCAGCCAATAAACAATGTTTCAGTACTGGATTGACGAGCACAGACTTTGTAGCAGCCGCTACTTATGATAGATCTAAATCAGTGCCTTACAACAAACAAAATCCCTATAGGCAATCTGCTGATCAACGTAACAAATGCAGATATTGTCATTTGCCACACATCGAAACTGATATGTGTGACCAACATCCTGGTTACATGTCTTACTTACAAAACTACATAGCAAAGCAAGACAAGGAAAGAAAGGTATACAGACGTGCCACCAAATGCTTCCTCTGTAAAGCTTTCGGCCACTGGCGTAAAGATTGTAAAGCCAAAGCTATGTCTAGAAAAGCTAATGCAGCTATGATTGATAGTTCGTCATCAGAAGATGAAAGTATAGAAGATCAAAATGTCTGTGATCAATTTCATGAAGATGGCATTTTGACATGTGGCCATTCAATTCCTGTTACAAATGAGGAAGCAAACTTAGTTGTAAACTCCCAAGGTAAACTAAACATCCACCAGGGGTATATTAACGGTAGAGCTGCCACCGTTTTACGTGATAGCGGCAGTACCCTCATTGGCATTAAGAAAGACTATATTGTACCATCACAATATAGTGGTAAATATGTTACTTGCAGAACTTTCTCGGGTAACATCGAGAGATACCCTCTTGCATGGGCATATATAAATACACCATTCCTCTCCGGAAAGGTTAAATGCGCAGCATTGAACAATCCTTGTTGCGATGTTATCATCGGTAACCTTCCAGAGGTTAATGACATGCCACATGACATTATTGTATCCTCTGCCACTTGTAACACCAATCATACCATCTCACCATCATCACAAATCACGTTTCATGATATTGATGTATTATCATCCCATAAATGAATGTATGTATGCCAATTAGGCAATGTCATCACAGGAATGTAGTTGTGTGAATGTGACACCAAGTTGTAATGTACATGTTAACCGTGATAGTACAAATGCAGTAACTAGATCTACTGCTCAAAGGCAAGATCGAATCAATCAGAGGCTTTACAGCTAATAAGCCCAGTTGTAACATCTCCTGAAACAACTAGGGAGAAATTTATAACAGCTCAAAAAGCCGATCGATCATTGCAAAAGTATTTTAAACTAATAGGTCAAAAGCCACGAGTAGCAAAGAACGCTAAATGGTATTTTGCTCTGAAAAACGGAATTCTGATACGGTACTATACCAAAGGTTCTAGCACTACTGAACAAACGGTGCTACCTTCAGAAAACCGCACCCAAGCATTACAGCTAGCGCATGACATACCCTTTGCAGGGCATATGGCGTATGCTAAAACGCGAGCAAGGTTACTTACTCAATTCTATTGGCGTAAATTTTGCAGTGATACGAAAGTATATTGTAGATCTTGTGACATCTGCCAAAAGCTTGTTAAAAAGGGGAAACACCTGCAAGCAGAACTGCAAGTCACTGATTTGGCAAGTAGACCATTTGAAAAGATCTCGGTCGATATAGTTGGTCCCCTTAACCACATAACATCAAGGGGAAACAAATATATTGTTACAATAATTGATTTATGTAGTCGGTGGCCAGAAGCCATTCCAATGAAGAATATAACTTCCAAAGATATCATGGAAGTATTTTTTCATATTTTTGCAAGGGTAGGATTCCCTGACACCATTCTTTCAGATCGGGGTAGCCAGTTTATTGCCGCAGCTACACAAGCATTTACTAAAATGTTGGGGGTGAAGCAATGCTTCAACAGCCCATACCACCCACACTCCACAGGTATCATAGAAAAGATCAACGGCGATCTTAAACATATGCTCGCAAAAGTAACCCAAGAGCATCCCGAAGACTGGGACACATATCTGCCTGCTATTTTATTTGCATATAGAGAAGTGCCACATTCCAGCACTGGATTCTCACCATTCGAAATCGTCTATGGTGCCAAACCACGCGGCCCATTATCATTGTACCATTCTATGCTAACTGAAAGTAAAACCATTTGTACACCCATTTCATCATATGAACATGTAACATCATTGCGCGATAGAATTATGAGATCATGTATGTTAGCTAAAGAAGCACTACAAAAATCTGGTGCTATCTACCGACAATACGCTAACAGAGGAAATAGAACCATTACTCTGACGCCAGGACAGGTCGTTCTTCTCTTATTGTCAAGTGACAGACATCTTCTGACAGACTCATGGCAAGGACCGTTTAAAGTACTACGACAAATTTCGACGGTAGATTACGAAATTGCAGTTAGGGACAAACACAAAATTTTTCATATTAACATGCTTAAACCATACTACCACAGGGACGACGAACAAGTGGAGACGACAGAAAGCACAACAATAGTGGACAAGACAGACGACAACGATACTGACGAGATACCAACACCAGTCCTTGACACGACAACCAACCTACAGGACATAAAGGTAAATCCCAAACTGACTCAGACACAGATTAACAGGTGCAGACAAGTATTACAATACTACAGTACAATTTTTTCTAACAACCCAGGACAGACAGACTTAGTGCAGCATCATATTATTTTGACATCTGACATTCCAATAAAATGCAGACCATATTCCATCCCTATACACTACAAAGACAAATTGCATCAAGAAATTACTGACTTAGAAGCAAATCATATCATCCGACGTTCACAATCACATTTTTGTTCACCTATTGTCATTTTTTGGAAGAAGAAGACCAAACATAAGGACCCTGGTTTGTTAGGAAACTTCCAACCCCCAACACATTGGATTGGGCAAGAGCCCAAAGACATTTCTGAGGAAAAGAACTGACTCAGGAACTAACTTGGCAGCAAAAGTACTGGCATTCTTTTTACACTGCAGTTTCTTTCCCGATTTGACCCCTGGGGAATAACCGAAGGTCATGCCATGGGAAAATGCTCAAACTTTGTTAGGGGAATAACCCAAAACAATTTAAAAAGCATTCCCAAACTGGTATTAATGAAGACAAATCAAAATACAAGAAAAGACAGGGGGCATTTTTTCCCGCCCCTTGAAGACTTAAGGATAGGGCAAAATGGATGAAATAAAAATCAATTAAATGGGTAAGAATTTCATGGCCCATAGATCAAATGGTTCATATTAACGGAGATAAACATAAATGCCCGAATTTTAAAATTCGGGAAAAACAAAAAATTGCCCCCCGTTTTGGGGAAAAGGGCTTTTGGAAAAAATTATGACCCCCTTCCCTTTCCCAAAATTTTTCTAATTACCAAATTGTTTTATGTTTTAACACAAACATCGTCTGTAAAGGGAATGAAGGTGCATTTGGAAAAGAAAAAAAAACTTTTTCAAGGAAATCAAAATTACCGGGGTTTTGCCAAAACAAGTAAGAAAAGCGGAATTTCGATCCGGGACTTTACTAAAATTGACAGACAAAAATTTGGTACCGTAAACTACGTCTGAAAATTTTACACCCGGGGAAACGAATTCAAGGCCCCGGGCTGAAGCCCGCCTTTGTCGTACGAATTTCCAGAAATTTCTTTGGTTTTAAACATTTCATCATGAAAACAGACAATAAAAATCCGTTGACAATTAACAACAGGACCAATAAAAACCCCAAAAGTTGAATGCCTTTTTTTCAGGGCTAAGTTCAAATGGCATATCAACTACATAACTTGCCGAAATTTTAAAATTTTCCTTCCCACAACCAAGAAACAGGCAATTGAGGTGTTTTTTATTTTAAACTTCACCTATTTTGCTAAACCAAAGTTTTTGATTTCTAACAAACCTAAATGTGTTTTAAAAAGGAATGTTTTAACCCATTTAAAGTACTATTTATTTTTAAGGGAACCCTTCTAAAATTAAATTTTTAATTTTGCAAGATGCATAGTGTAATTTATACTTAAAACACACCAAGGTTTTCCCGGAAAAGTCTAAAAAGAAAACCCCCAAAGAAAATTTCGAGCCGGGAACCAAGCCCCGCTCTTTTGGGCCTATAAATTGTCCAGACTTTTTAACATTTTTATTTAAACGACAATATCCTTTAATTTTTACGGGGAACCCCAAATAAAAAAGATCCGGGTCCTTTTTTCCGGTATATTTAAAAATTTAAACCCCAAACCCGGACCTTAATGTTTAGTTGCCGGAACACCCACACTTCTGGGGTTTTAAAAAATAAAATCTCCCCCAAAAATGTACCATATATTTTTGTAAAATTTGATGGGGAAAATGTAATTTCCCCCTTAAAATTTATTACAATTGTTTTTTATGTGAAAAATTTTTTTAAAGAAATTCAAAAATGTATTAAAATTTTAAAAAAAATTTACAAAATGACCCTGTGCACGGCAGAAAGGACCCCAAATTATGACAAAAAGAAAGAATTTGGGACCTTAAAAATTAATTTTAAAAGATGATGATATGCCCTAATTGGAAAAAAAAAAGACCTAACTAAAAAAGTTGGGGATCCCTATATTTAATTAAACAAAAGGCCTTTAAAGGGTTCGGCAAACGTCATTGTTATATAAAACTTTCAAATAAGACTTTAAAAAGGGCAAATTTATTAAATTAGGAAAATTTTTCAAAAAGTTTGGATTTTTTTAGGTAATCTCACACTAAATGTTATTTTTAAAAAAATTTTTTCCTTTTGTGAGAGGACAAATTAGCCTAAAAAGAAAAAAGGCCCGTTTTATTTTTTTTTTAAACATGAAAAAATTGTCCCCAAATTTTGTTAAAAAAAGGGAAAAACAAAAAGGGGATCTAAATATGTATTAAACACCTGTTTTTAATAGGACATCAAAAGGCTATGTTAATAAAATTTCCAAAATGGGTTCTGGGGCAAGATAAAGACAAGCGGGGAAATAGGAGTACTAAGAACCTTTTATTTTTAATTTTTTTTTTTGGGGGGGGGAAGTTAGGTCTACCGGATGGCGTGTCTCAAGGAAAAACCGGGGTTATTTACCTACAAAATTATAAGGGGGGGCCTTTTTTACTAACCCGCAAAAAACCAGGCTTTTGATAAAATGAAAACGCTGCAAATAAAGAACAGCGAAAAAAGCGGAAAAAATGTTTAAGGGGGGGGGGGGAGCAAACCCCCCAGGTGAACCGTTTTTGGCCCCCGCCCCCTGCAACCCAAAAAACCCTACAGAAATGGGCGGTCCAGGCCCGGACCGGCTGAAGGTCGTCAAAACAACGGGAAAGGCTGAAGTGTGCAGGCGTGAAAGCTAACCTGGGGGGGTTTAACCCCCGGGTTGAGATGGGTGCCCTGTCTGGGGGGTGGGGCTTGAAAGGGGGGAGGTTTCATTTGAAATACCCTTTTAATTGGTATTGGTTTTTATTGAATTACTTGCAATTTTTTTGTAATTCCATTTGTAAAATTGTTTTTTAACTTGTGATTGCGCGAAGCGTGTATTGATTCACGATGTGTGCAGTGCGCGAATAAATAGCACGAAATAGCTTATCGGCGGTTAGCCTTGTGTTGTTTAGCTAGTGTAATTAAGATCGTACTTTGTCAAGTGACGAGCCCTAATTCTTGCCCTAAGCAAGACTTTGACAAGTGCGAACGTGTCTCTAATTTTCTTCTCCTTGTATTATTTATAACTCCTTCTATAACGTTTCCTCCATGTGTTCCAGGTAAAGAAAAAAACTATTATAAGGATTTCTCAATGTATGTCCTATCCAGGGCCAGCGCCCCCCTCCCCCCTCCCAAACTAATTTTTCAATTTCCTTAATTCGTTAGAATATGTCTAGATTACTCCCAGAGTTAGATATTAATGATTTTATCATGTCTTTTGTCTGTCAGGTCTTGGTCACATATGACTGAGCTACCTTATGACAGTAGACAGTACTACCACCTGCTTTTGTTAGCGGGGAATGTTGCACGGCTGTCATCAAACCCGACACCCCGCATTGTGTCGCAGGGGCGTAATTGGGATGGTACAAGCCGTATTCTGGTGCGAGGAAATGCACAATAAGACTAAATGTCATGGCAGGGCAGACTAGGCATTAAGCCTTGGTCGGCAACTGGTCTAGAATCGAAGCCCCGAGAGACTGACAGTTAGAACATAGCTGTTGCTGATCCAACAGCTTCTTTAGCTTGTCTTGTTCCAGATGTGTTGGTGTTACCTTTCCTCTGGCGTAAATTAGGCAGGCCGAGAAAAGGTTCGTTCTGCATGAACAACACATGGTCTCTGCAATTCAGTCCAGGCTTTATGCTATGGAGAGGTATAACTCCCTACCTGGTCTTACAGCCATGAGTTGATGTTATAATGCCTATTTGGAAACACAATGTAACAAACTATCCTCTATCAAGATGTATGTCTAGTGCATGCCAGTTTAGACCACTTGTACTAGCAGACACCAGTATACGAATCACTGTAGTTTATGTTTAATTCTTTTAGCGTTCTCCGTGTTTCTTATTAACACAGAATAGTCTAGCATACAGTAAATAGCTAATAAAAGTGCCCAAACTGTATCTCAAAAATAGTGTTTTTCTAAGAAGTCATTAACGAATTTAAAACCGGCAAATTTCATCTGCGCCATCTTCCTTCACCACAAATTACGGCAGAAACGCCCTAATATTTTATTTAAAGACATGTAATTAAATTTCCCATGACAGTTGTAAAAATGACAGCAGTTTTTGACGACAGTTTCTATTCACGAGTCTGAATAATTGACCGTAATCTTCGGCTCTCAGTTGGAGCTCTAGTTAGTTACGTTTTCATCTTTCGTATTAATTAATCTTCATATTCTGTTTTCATTGTGATTTAATTATTACCCGTGAATGTTTTTACAAGTGTCCCTTGTATTTGTTTTCGTTTGTTTTAGCTCTTCAAGCTGTTTAATGACAGTTCTGGTGATTTAGTATGTTTGAACCCAAAGTTTGTGTCCAGTCCAGTTATCAACGAAGAACTGAGAATGTCTTTTATCACAATTATGGATGGCTTTTTCTTGAGACTCTGTGGCGAAGAGGTTGAGAATGCAATTTCTAATCCCACAAACCACGTTCGAAACAAATTTGCGCGCGATTTGAAAGCAGACCGCCTTGTTTTGGTCTCCCATTCAAAGGCATGAGTGCCGGTCGTTCAGAAAGCAATGAAAACTACTGAATGTAAACATGCCAAATAATCACCAACAGCCAAACAATTCTGGGGTTGGCTACGGTATCTTGTGAACAGGATATGTAACTACCTATTTTAACTTCTCGATTACCGTCTTATCTTTGTGATAAAAGAAACATGAATAGCATAATCATTTAGCAGGTCATTTGCACAATGTCATTTTCATAACGTCCCGCTGAATAGATTCCCGTTCCTTTGCCGGTTCCTCTAGGTCTTTCCCATCAATGTGTAGATCTGCAAGCATCTTCATCACGTTGACATGTCTGACTTTATCGAAAACCTTTGTGTAGTCAATAAAATAAAGATGTAGATCTTTATGTACTTCTATAGAACGCTGAATTAATATTCTCAGCATATATACAGCATTTACTTTGCCCTTGCTTTCTACGAACCCAAATTGATCGTCTCCTATTTTGGGTACTATTTTCATCCAACTCTTTACATGATGATTCTTAGCAAAATCTTCGTCATGTAGCTCATTATACTAATTGTTCGATGTTGATCACGCTCCAAGGCTCCGGATTTCTTCAGGATTGCAATAAGTGTAGAATTACATAATTATATCTCCGGTATCATATATTGTGTTCAGCAGTCTTGTGGTCTGGTCTATTCCACAATCTTCTAAGGCAGTGGTTCTCAACCGGTGGGGAATTCCCCCCCCCCCCGGAGTAATTTTGGGGTTTCCAGGGGGGGGGGGGAATTAAGATTATTTCAAGATCGCATTATACAAGAACTAGTTACTTGATATTGTGTTTCCTTCTAAATTTTACAGTTCTGTACATCTCGCCCTAAGGAAATTCATTTTATAACGTAAGTAGACCCGCAAAAGACGTTTTATATAGATGTCTAGACTTGTTCTAGTTTGTGTTATTAAACAAGGGTAGGGGGGGGGGGATTTATAGGGAGGAAATTTGAAAGGGGGGACGATGACGTTCTGAACATATAGTAAAGTGGGGCATGGGTAAAAAAAGGTTGTGAACCACTGTTCTAAGGCATTGATCATTTCTGGTGTGATATTATGTGGACTCGGGATAAGATAGTTAAGAGCATTGTTAACTTCCATCTTCAAAATTGATGGTCCTTTATTATTATTCCGAATATCATACTGTTCCTCTTTTGTATCATCATAAAGGTCTTTCATATCTGACAACGCATGTAACATCTGATCTTTTTTCTATTATCACTCTCTCTCTCTCTCTCTCTCTCTCTCTCTCTCTCTCTCTCTCTCTCTCTCTCTCTCTCTCTCTCTCTCTCTCTCTCTCTCTCATCATGTTCCTCTTGTACCTTGCGGTGTCGAGGTGAAGTATAAACAGCGGGAGAGTACCCGCTTATGGGCTTCATGTATCGATATTCCAATGGATTCTGCTATTCCCTGCGTCCATAGTTTACGTGGTCGGCCTCTTCCTCTGCTTCCCTCTGGTCTGTACATTATTGCTTGTTGTGGTATATTTTTAGTTGGTAACCTACTTGCATGGCCAAATCATTTGACTTGCTGCCTTCTAATAAAATCTAGTGCAGCTATAACCCCATTTTAGTCCTGATTTCTTCATTTCTGATCTTATTTCTTCTTGATACATTGAGTATTTTATTTTTTTTTTTAAATTATGATTGTGCCATATCTGGTTTTTAGGCAACCCGTTGATGTGTGTGTTCTTGTGTTAGTCATGTCATTAATTCTTTTATGTATTAATTTGATATACCGGTTGTTGTTGTGGTTTTCATTTTCCCTGCAATTTTCCTCCACCATGTTTCTTGTGCTTTTTGCACAATTTCCTAATTTTCATGTGAATGTTTTCATATTTTTCATGGCTATTTTTGTTATTTCTTCTTATTTCCAGGAGTTTTGGAATGATTAATCTATGGCCGATGTAGCAATCTGATCTTGATATAGCGTTTTCGACTTTTAGGGTATCGCGAAATCCTCTGTTCGTGATAATGTAATAAATTAATAAATCTGATTTTTGATCTTATGATCAGGACTCCTCGATGCCTATAATTTCCCTGGGTGTTGTTGATACAAGGTGTTTTCAATAATCTTATCATGCTCTTTTGTCCACTGTACAAGTCTGCAACTTCTTTCATTCTGTTACCCTAGTCCATACTTGCCTACTATGCATCCGTCCTGTTGATTTTCACTTTAGCATTAAAGCCACCCATTATGATATATAATTCTGAATGCCTGCATTTCTAGAAAGCATTCTGCAAATCATTATTCATCAATGTTGTCATCACTGCTGCCTGTTGTTGGTGCATAAATTTGTACGATATTGAATTTAAAAGTTCTGCCACTCAATTTACTAGTAATATTCTGTCTTACACAATTCAATATCCTTTGATAGATTTTGATATCTCCAGATTCAAACTGCAGAATTCACACAAAGTAAAGTAAAATAACTAGATTAATCCTTCAAGCTGAAATATACACATGTTCACACAGTAATGTCAATTGTCTACCACGGTAATTTTAAACTGACTAACATGTCTTTGTGACAGGAAATTTCTTCATATTCATATTTGTTGTGTGAATTCTGCAGTATGTACCTGACGAGATGCAGCGAAATATGCCAGGCAATAAATCGTGCAATCTATTGTTTGTGTCTTCTTTATTCAAATTCACTACGGGAAAACATTGTTTTGAATCTCCAGATCCATTATAAATGCTACCCCTCGCTGTTTTTTCTCGCTGCCAGAATGAATTATGTTATATTCCTCGGATGTTATAATGCCTATTCCTTTCAATCAGGTCTCTCATATACCTAACATGTTAATATTAAGTCTTCTCATTTCTTTCTTAATATGATTAAATTTGCCATCCCCACTCATAGTTCTAACGTTCCATGTTCACGTGGATCAGTAAACCCTTTAAGGATTTTTTATTTGTTTTTGTAAATAGAAGTAACTGTTTACACAGAATGGTAGGTTCACTGACGTTTGATTCTTTGACTTCTCTGTCTGTAAGATTTGTTCGTTTCTCAATAATATATGTTCAAGTCAAGGGAATCTCCGTGGCCAAGAGGTTACGCGGCCAGTCTCCTGCTCCGAAGGTTGTGAGTTCGATTATGACCACGTCAGTTTGTTCGCGAGTGTAATTTTCCCGGAGACTCTCGAGGATCGTCGCAGGAGCTACGGAGTTCGGGCTTTGTGCAACGATTTCGGCATGACGTCCTCTGAAAAGAGACCGAGCCATATGGGATCAAACCTGGTTGAAGGAAGTCGATCACCTTGCCTTGTAAACTCGTTAAACTTCCTTTATATTTCATATCTTTGAATAATGTCTCAATTTCGCCAGACATCACTATTTCGTTAATGCACTTTGTAGTCTGGCAATCTATTCAACTCAAGAGACAGAAATATACTCATATTCTGGATTAGATTCGCTACTAATACGAGACACATTTGCTATTCCCAGTGTTGTGTTCAATTTCATTATTTCATTGCATTCAACATAGCGTTTCCTCATTTCAGATACATCCCACTCCACAATTTGCTTGGATAGATATTCAAATTCTTCATTAATGTTTAGCCCATTAATTTTAAAGTTATTAAACCCTAAGCAACTTGACATACACACTAATAATAATAATAATAATAATAATAATAATAATAATAATAATAATAATCTTTGATGATATTATGATAAGAAGAGAAACAGTTATGAAGACGACAGATTTGAGGAAAGAGAGATTGAAGAAGAAAGCAAGAGAACGATCATAAGAGACTTCTGTCATGGCATAGATAAGTGTCAGCACACAAACTGGCACATGTTTTAGGGATATCAAGATGTGGGAAAGAATGATCGTCCTCGCCAGTTATATATACCTTGCCAACAGGTTAAAATACGTACCAGTTGGTGTGCTGACATCTTTCTGTGCGATGACAGAAGCATATAAAGATCCTTCTCTCGCAATCTTCCTCTATCTCTCTGTCCACAAATCTTTCCAATTGTTATAACTGCTTTTCTTCGTCTCATAATATACGAGGGCCAGTCAATAATAAAGTCACACAGTTATGTGGGATGGCAGGTAAATGTAGTTGGTGTTTTATACAGGTGTCATTAGGTGACAGCAACATAGAACTTTATATTCCCGTTCGTCAGTTGGCGCTAGGTGTCTCATGCGCATGCGCAGCGCATAAACAAAATAGCGACTGTACTTACAAAGTGTACAACCAAAGAGCAACGTGCTGTTGTGCATTTTTTGTAGGCAAAAGGACTGCCTGCAAAAGACATTCATAAAGAATGCTTCCTGTTTATGCTGAAAAATGTTTGTCCCGTAAAGCGGCGCATAGCTGGGTAGAAAATGCAATGCAACGGAAACATCCTTCTTCGCTTTGATTCCAAAAATTCAAGGTTGCGCCATCAGCAGGGAAGGTTATGCTGACAGCTGTCTGGAATTGTCAAGGAGTGCTTCTAACCAATTTCAAGAAGAAAGGTTACAATGTGAATTCTGAATCGTACTGTAAAACTCTATCGATGCTTCATGATGCAATTCTAACAAAACGTCCAGTACTGCTGACGAGAGGCGTGTTGCTTCTTCATGAGAATGCCAGACCACATACGGCTCGATTAACTCAGGAGAAATTAACCAACTAAGGTGCGAAGTTCTGGTTCATCCACCTTACAACCTCAACTTAGCCCCTGGCGATTTCCATCTTTTTGATCCACTGAAAACCCATCTTGACGGGAGACATTTCGCGAATGACGCCGAAGTTGAATGAGACGTGAAAACGTGGTTTAGAAAAAAAAAGAGAACGCAGGTCTACGCAGCCGGTTTGGGAGGACTGATAAAACTATGTGATAAGCGCATCAATGTTGGTGGAAATAATGTTCAGAAATAAAAGGACAAGGTGTGTATAAAAATAAACTTGTTTCAAGTTGTTATAATATTTAGGTATTTTTTACAGCCATTTGCGACTTACTTATTGACTTCCCTTCGCGCGTGTGTGTGTGTGTGTGTTTGTGTGCGTGCGTGCGTGTGTGTGTTTGTGTGCGTGCGTGCGTGTGTGTGTGTGTGTGTGTGTCGGCAGGCGGAAGTTTATGTGTGTAAATTATTTCGTCTATGTGTACCTGAAAAAAAGTTGCAATGTGATTCCCTAGTGGTAGAAGGAATAGAAATACATGAACCCCGACATTCTGACGACACAGCTTTGCGATCAACAGAATAAATTGGAGTTAAGAAACTCGAAGTCGGTGTAGAAGCAAGAGTTGAAGATACAATTTATATCTCAGTCCAACAGGGACAACAATAATGACAACCGATATAGCAAGTGTGTTAACGAATATATTTGTCGGTGGAGAGGGGTTGTATAAAGTGAGCAGTTTTAAAGATCTCGTTTCACTGCCCAGGGGTGATGGAAATGTGATGATAGACATGGGAAAAGAACAGACAGTGTTCTGCAGACACTAAAGCAATTGAAATCTCAGTGGATTGGAGTCGATGGAGAAAGTGAGGTCAGAGTGCTGAGAACGTGGGTGTTTCCTGTGGTAACTTAAGCGCGTGAAACTTGGATATTTGGGAAGTCAGCTGGGGGTATATATGTTCCTGTGGGTGTCAGTTTAACAGAGGAGAAGTGGGAGTTCATTTGATGGGAGAAAGAATTGAATTCAATTGAACGTCATTTAAAAAGAGTTACAAACTGGGCACGTAGGCCCGTCTTACATTCGGCCCTTCCAATCACTCATCCTTCGTTCCTCAACAGTGCATGATACATTCACATAAGGAAAAAAACCACATTGTCAAATGAATGTTGAGAGGCCCGCAGACAGACAGACAGACATACAGACAGACATACAGACAGACAGACAGACAGACAGACAGACAGACAGACAGACAGACAGACAGACAGGCAGGCAGGCAGGCAGGCAGACAGACAGACAGACAGACAGACAGACAGACAGACAGGCAGGCAGGCAGGCAGGCAGACAGACGGACAGAAGGACAGACGGACACACGGACGGGCGGGCGGGTGAGCAGGCAGACAGGCAGGCATGCAGATATGTCAAGCGGAATTCAATGATGAAGACCGTTTGTATATACTGATGTATTTTGTTAAGACAAGTGGGACTGAGAAGAATGGACTGATTGTGGGTGTGTGAAGAGACATGCACATCTTTGGAGGATAATTATGGAATTAAGTGTGTATGTGTCTCCGTTGCCCGCTCCCTGGCCGAGGGGTTAGCATCTTTGTCCGTTAACCCCGAATACTCTCGTGGTTGACGTGAGCGCACGAGAATTAGAAGTGGTTCAAGTCGCGCCAGTGACTTATGAGAGTATGGAGCCGGTCGCTCAGAAAGTCGTGGCGTGCTGATGAGCGTAATCTAGCCTAGGAATTAACATACAGCTGAAAGATGCTGGTGTTGACCGCAATATCCTGAAACAGGATGGAAACGCGGAAATTAAAAAAAAAAAATATGTCTCCGTTGCCTAAAGGCTTGCGAACTCGATTCATGAGCCGTGATATTAATGTATTGATGTGGTAGCCGGTAGTTCAGAAAGCAATGGCAAACTACTGAACGTAAAACTTGCCAAGACATCAACAACAGCAATAAAATGCCGGTGTTGACAGCGATGTCTTGTAAATAGGATTCCATTGGCACCTTGTCGTCTTGACAGACGATAGTTTGTGCTTTAAAAAGGCATAACAACTTTTATCTATGGCGGTAGCGAATGTGACTGATAAGGCCAATTTGCGCTGTAAATGTCCGTTCACAGTGGGTGCATGTGAACACGTGGCCATTTCCACCATCGTGCACCATCTTACGTCTCAAACGCTCGGTGTGTGGCTTATCTGCAATAACTTTCTCCTTTGTCTTTATTCCATTCCTGATGTATGCCCTCCATGCAACACGTTCAGCGGCGACTTGCTCCCAATGTGCATTATAGGATATGCAAATAATATTTTT
The DNA here is from genome assembly GCA_014155875.1 of Cepaea nemoralis. Taxonomy (NCBI): domain Eukaryota; kingdom Metazoa; phylum Mollusca; class Gastropoda; order Stylommatophora; family Helicidae; genus Cepaea; species Cepaea nemoralis. Next base: position 119,802 of record JACEFZ010028357.1, on the reverse strand, counting down.
TTAATGTGTATGTGAGGCGGAAAGAGAGGGAGAGAACTACGGCATTGATGGATTCACTATGTGATGCATAGATTGCCCATGACGGCAGCAGAGAGAGGACTTTACCTTACTACAGAGAGACATTTGGAACGGCTCCTGCGGTGGTAGGGATTCTGCCGAGCAAAACCTATTGGATGATGACACCTGACATGCAACACATTACTGACAACTTAATTTTGTTTTTTTGTTTTGTTTTTTAAAGCATCTGTATAGACCAGTTATGATATATGGAAGCGAATAATGGACAATACGAGAAATTGTGAAATAATTGCTTAGATATGTTGCGCTTTCGTGTACAATCCTTCCTAGATATGGTCCTTGAAATAAAAGTAATCATAAGAAGAGACTTGAATGCATCGTGAACGAAACCATCTCACGAAGAAAACCAGTTACCCTATCAGAAGTAGATAGCCTGTCAGTTGACACGTCCTGGGAAGAAGAAAACTAGAAAATGTCAAGATAATAGAAAAGTTGAAGGGAAGAGAGACTGTAGAATACCTTGAAAGAAGATTCTAAATTGTTTAAACATTCGACATGGAGATAAAACGGAAATTAGTGGGATACCATGAGGCAGGGAGCTGTCAGCAAACGTGACAATCAACTGCATTCGGCATGAATTGTAGGAAGCAGAAACATCATCTTGGTGTCAGTGAGACGGCTTAAAAGATTAAAAAGAGGTTTCAAGTGTGAGGGTCGACTTAATTGCACCTGTTTTTACAACATATGGCTCGGTCTGTTTCCTTACGGTGTACTGCCGAAAACGTCGCGAAAAGCACGAACTCCGTAGCTCCAGCGACGAAACCCAGGAGTCTCCTAGAAAATTGCACCTGTGAACCAAATGTCGGAGCCTAGAGTCAAACCAATACCGACTTCGCCATAGAATGTCTCTTTTGACACGGTGATACGAAAAATCATGGAGGAAAATGTCCCCACCTATTGAATGTTTTAAAATTGTCCAGGTCCATCCAACGTTTACAGTGTATCGGGAAATGTCCTATAAAGTATAGGCATCTGTATAGGCATGAAGTATAGACATCAATATCTGCATGGTATTGAACACTTGACTCATTGAGTGCCGATTGATCTATAAAATGTAAGCACCATTTTCCAGTACATCCAAAGGATACTTAACTTTACCATATTCTTTAACTATATCTGCATAATATTAAATGTTCTTTTCTTGTTGAGTTTTCTATTATCGGTTCTGGAACAGATATCGGCTGTCATGAATGTCTAGCCATTTCTGTGATCTCCTATTTTAATGAATTAGGTGTTACTTATATTATTACTTGTTTCCCAGATATGTCTTCCTTTGTCTGGTATATTCCCTTAGTAAAGCTAATTTCTTCCGTTGATATTCCCCTCAGATGTCAAAAAGCAAGTGCGCTTATACTGAGTGTTTGTAAAGTCTCACTACACTTCTTCTTCTGTTGTATGTAGAATAAATTTGAAAAATGAAATATATTATGTCATCAAAAAACTGTGCTAAAATTTATTAAAATAGGGACAATAGCCACTGCTATGGTCTAACGCTATTTTGGGGAAGCTGTAAAGTACCAACGAAGTATTAATTGTAACAGATATTTGAAGTGCAAAGAATTAGTCCAGGAGACGACAGCCTTTCGCTGCATATTGCTTCACGTGGACTGTGGAGCCCATTTTTAATGACATCATGTACTTACATTTTCACATTTGTTCTACATACACAGTGTAGTGAGACTTTACAAACACCCGGTATATCAGTTATCACTTACACTCATCTCTCATTATATCATTTCATCTTGTTCCTCTTGTACGTTGCAGTGCCGAGGTGGCGCAAAACAGCGGGAGAGTGCCCATCTATGGGCTTCATATATCGAGATTCCTTTGGACTGTTAATCCCTCTGTCCACCGCTTACATGGTCGACCTCTTCTTCTGTTTCCATGTGGTCTGTACATCACTGCTTGTTATGGTATGCTGTTAGTTGTTAGAATACAATTTAACTTGGTGTTGAAATGAAGTCTATCGCTACTATAACCCCCACCCTAGTCCTGATTTCTTCATTTCTGATTTGCTCTCTTCTTGATGCATTGATTATTCTTCTCACGAATTTAATTTCCGTTGTTGTAATTTCTCTTTTCTCTTTTGCCTGTTATTGTGCAAATTTGCCATTGGTAGCATAGAGCTGGTCAGACGTATATGTTGTAGAGCCCTTTTTTTTAGTATCTACTGATACGTGCTTGTTCTTTAGCATCGGTACCTTTTGTCCAATGAGCTGATTTGCCTTATTGCAGATATATTCGATGTCTTCTAATTAGCCATTTGATGATAGTTTACTTCCTAAGTAGTTGAAGCTCTTTACTTGTTTCAAGGAGTATTTTTTAGATGAATCTTTGTTGTTATTTTCTTCTTTGGTTATAGTAATTACCTCTGTCTTACTGATACTAATTATTATGTTAAGTTCCTTACATACTTCGTTTATATTATGAAGTGATCTTGTAATTCTGCATCTGATTTTGCTATTTGTGTTTGACCATATGCAAATAGGGGTTCTTTAATGATGTAACAGTTCTTCTTCTGTGTTCTATTCGTCATGCAGTGTTCTAATGGTCTCTATTTCGCTGGTTTATTTTATTTATTACTAGCTGACCCTGCCCGGCTTCGCCCAGACCCTGGTGGGGAGCATCTCATTTAATTCATATAAGTAGTCATATAAGTTCTCGTTCCCGTTACCGACTGTCTGTCTGTCTGTCTGTCTGTCTGTCTGACCCGGCCCGGCATTGCCCAGCTCCTGGTGTGGAGCATCTCATTTAATTCATATAAGTAGTCATATAAGTTCTCGTTCCCGTTACCGACTGTCTGTCTGTCTGTCTGTCTGTCTGACCCGGCCCGGCATTGCCCAGCTCCTGGTGTGGAGCATCTCATTTAATTCATATAAGTAGTCATATAAGTTCCCGTTCTCGACTGTCTATCTGTCTGTCTATCTGTCTGTCTGTCTGTCTGTCTGACCCGGCCCGGCATTGCCCAGCTCCTGGTGTGGAGCATCTCATTTAATTCATATAAGTAGTCATATACGTTCTCGTTCCCGTTACCGACTATCTGTCTGTCTGTCTGTCTGTCTGTCTGTCTGTCTGTCTGTCTGTCTGTCTGTCTGTCTGTCTGTCTGTCTGTCTGACCCGGCATCGCCCAGCTCCTGGTGTGAAGCATCTCATTTAATTTATATAAGTAGTCATATAAGTTCCTGTTCCCGACTGTCTATCTGTCTGTCTGTCTGTCTGTCTGTCTATCTATCTGTCTGCCTGACCCTGTCCGGCTTCGCCCAGTCCCTGGAGGGGAGCATCTCATTTAATTCATATAAGTAGTCATATAAGTTCTCATTAAATTCATACAACAAAAAAAGTAACTTAAAAGAATGTCCTTCCACACACCATCTATTATTTTTAATGAAAACTCTTTCTAATCACCTGCATGACTACAGTAACTTCTTAAGCATAAAAAGATGAGTTACAATGTTATGCATTGTGCATTATTTTTATGAAAGCTTTGAAAATGCCTTAAAGATTGTATCATTATTTATTATAACTCATATGCCGGTACATAACTATGGACAAAGAATTTATAAATCTTTGAAAACGATGCCACAATATGACTATAAGTTATACAGAAAAGTTATGCCCCTTGAAATAACTTTTACAGAGTTAGGTCCCCTGAGATATATGAAATTATAATGAAAAATGAGAAATGAAATAATATTGGGTAAGCAGCCGATTTCACACTAAAAAAATATGACAGTTGGGTGCGGTGGAATGAAAGGAAGACGTTAGAAAATTTTTATCTCAATCGGATGGGCCGTTCGCGAGCGCATAAAGGGCATATGGACATACAGACAGACAGACAGACAGACAGACAGACAGCAGACAGACAGACAGACAGACAGACGGAGATCGCCTTTTATATATAAGATTTTTTTTTTTTTTTTACATATGCTGTCTATATGGGTTTTGAATAGGAAGGGGACATTGTCTTCTGTCGTCGCTGTCTGGTCGCTGTCTGTCTGTCTGTCTTCGTCGTCTGTCTGTATGTCCATATGTCCGTTTCTGCGCTCGCGATAACGGCCCATCCGATGAGATGAAATCTTACTTACTTACTTTTCCTTTTGGTTATTGCTGCAGCTTCTTGGCTACATTCTCAACATCCTTCTCAAAGACAAAATCTGCACAGCCTCCAGTCTTTTCACAATTTCATAAATTATTGTCGGGCAATACCATCCATACAGACGAACGTGACATATGCAGCCTTTACAGTAAACGGATTTTTGCGCTGGTTATATTTATGTTTTTCAGGCTTGTCCATGGGAATGGGATTCCCATGGGAATCCCATGGGAAACGTCCCATGGGATGGGATGGGATGGGGCAGCACACATTTGTATTTCCCATGGGACACTTGGGACAGTAGCCATGCCATAGCAACATGATCTAAATCAGAGCTACCCTTAATTTTATGTTGTGTTTTTACCTTTTTAAAGCCGTTTATTCTCACGCTGCAAACCAGGTGTATAATTACATTATATCACGGCAAACACTGACTCGTTCTATTTTGGGGCAAGGAAAATTGGCCAAACTGCAGTTTCAAAAATTGTTTCAAAATATGGTACAATCCAGAATGTGCATTTTCGGGAATAGTTGACTTTTGGTCTGCAAGACAAACATATCTTTTGCCATATGGGGGAATTATTGCATGTGGACTAGATCAAAATTAGGAACGGATTACTTTTCCTCTGTCTCTTATAAACATTGATAGAAATCAATCAGATACTGCACAATTTACGCACAGTATTTTTTGCACGTGAATTTCTTGTCGAATCTACCACAATCTCCTGTCCATTGTTTGTGTGTACTGATAAGGCAGCAAGCATACCGGCAGCATTTGATCGACGGTTTGATACAGATTCAGAAATGCACCGATCTGGTTGTACTGAGCACAGGTTATAAACATGTATTACTGATAACTTCAGCAGAGGCGTGATTTCTGAACTGGATAAGTTCATGGATCCACTTTCATTTATTTAAACATATTACAATACACGTCAGGCAAAGGCATCACAGATGCCATTTTTCATACTAACAACATCTGTAACAGGTGAATAGCGATCATATTACCAAAGTTTCAATGCCCATTTAAAAATTACTATGAAATTACTCTAATGAAGATGATGAAGAATTCTTAAACCACATTCCGAATATTGCTCAGATTAAAGAAATGCTGTACATACATGAAAATTCTAAACTTTTTTTTTTTTTTTGGATAAACTAGAAATTGATGGTGCTACATCTCATTTAATTTTGCTGTTATATTTCCTCCTAGACTATCAGTTGTACAAAGTAATTTTTGATATTGACGAAGAAACTTCCAGCAGCATGGTGAAAAGATATTCTCAGAACTTCAGAAAATTATTGGCAGTTACTGCAGCATTCCTTACTGGAGTTGACATTAAAGACAAAATAGAAGACATGGTCAAGTCAGTTGTTACTAATAAGAAAGGCAATGTGGACACCAATAAATGGGCCAATGATTGGATCGCTTTTTTCTAAGTCTGTTGTTCTAACTGTTATTTCATTCATCAAGGATTTAAATCTTTGTTCTGAATCATCTGCTGTATAAGAAGTAGCAGGAATTGTAGAACAAAAGCCGAAAAGTGACTTTAACTTATTTTTTGATCCTCCGCCAAACAAAGCACTTAAGTTTGATGACCTCAGAATCAAATGCCTTGAGGATGATGTCACCATGTTTCAAACATTACGGCAACCAACATCACAACCATTAAATTATTGGGGAAATGAACATAGGTTTCCACTTCTATAAGCAAGTGCGAAAATTGTTTTGGCCATACCAGCAGCAGTAGAGCGATTATTTAGTGCAGCTGGATTGTTGTTGAGTAAGTTACGAAAACGGATGTTACCAGCTCTCGTTATAAACTCTGTGTATATCAGGAAATTGATAATGTGCTGAATGAGCAGAGTGACTCAGAAACAGAATGAGAGTGTCAGAATGGCACTGAATTGTTATAGTTAGATAAAACATTTTAAAAATACCCTTGAATATTAAAATTAATAAAATCTGTTGTTTTACATGTCTCTTTATACACGTAGTCCTATTTAGTAGACACTAACCCTAAACTTTCATAAATTTCATAATTTTATTTGAACTGTATTCCATATTAATATCATCATGGGAATCCCATGGGATGGGATGGGACTAAAAATGTGTTTCATGGACAGGCCTGATGTTTTTAAGACGTTTCTCATTGTAGTAAAAGAAAGTTTGGATATGGCAATTCATTTCTTGATCTCTGTATTAAATATTCCTTAAAATTGTAAAGTATTGCCTGGATAATTCTTGTTCTTCCTCTTCTTCTTCATTCTTCTTTGTTAGGCAAGTGTGTGATATTAGCTTATAACTAGTTAGGCACATCAGAGGTCAGTGTGTCTGACTTCGGCATGCATTTGTGAAAGGTTTACTTACTCTAGACAGCTTCCATCCCAGGTCAAGGACCTTCCCTGGAGTAGGTGTTTCCTTCTCCTAACCATTTTGCTGGCTCTATGGCCAAGATATTACGGACGCAAGTCATAATCCCACATACGGCCTTCGAAACACAGCTGCGGGCTATTTGGCAGCAGACCGTCTTGCGTTGATTTTAATATAATTGTATGAATGTCGGTCGTTCAGAATGCGATGGCAAACTACTAAACTCAACCTTGCCAAGAAATCACAAACGGCCCAGAATGATTTGGTTTGACAGCTATATATAACTAACTATACTACACGTAACATTTAGTCGTGCACATAGCAAAATTATCACAGATATATAACTAACTATACTACACGTAACATTTAGTCGTGCACATAGCAAAATTATCACAGATATATAACTAACTATACTACACGTAACATTTAGTCGTGCACATAGCAAAATTATCACAGATATATAACTAACTATACTACACGTAACATTTAGTCGTGCACATAGCAAAATTATCACAGATATATAACTAACTATACTACACGTAACATTTAGTCGTGCACATAGCAAAATTATCACAGATATATAACTAACTATACTACACGTAACATTTAGTCGTGCACATAGCAAAATTATCACAGATATATAACTAACTATACTACACGTAACATTTAGTCGTGCACATAGCAAAATTATCACAGATATATAACTAAATATACTACACGTAACATTTAGTTGTGCACATAGCAAAGTGCAAACTTCGGCTCCCATACAAGTCTTTAGAAATTACCGTCCGTCATAAGCCAAATGGCCTGTCTATGATGCTGTATGTCAACTGTCAAACTGTCATCTACTCCCTACAGTAACTTGCGGTTTAGGATAGGGAGGAGGGAGGGGAGTCTTGAGCCTGAGGAATTAAGGCCGCCTGGATACTGCAGTCGCCGCGAACTGTGCAGGTTATTGTTTTCTTTTTGCCCCCGACATAAAAACATCTACACCTTACTGAGAATTCGAACTCGGGTCTCCCGAAGAACAACCCGGCATTACAGCCACTCGGCTAGCTCAGATTAAAGAAATGCTGTCATTTTTCATCCATACTGGCATCGTGACATCAGCAGAAGACGGCTCTACTCCTCTCATGGAAGTCAAAAACGTGTTCTGGGATGTTACTATTGCTTATACTACTGTGTAGCTGTAAATCATGGACGACGAATATTAAATATTATTATTAGGAAACAAGAATCCACACCTATTGTATGTCTTCGCAGGATTTTACGAATATTACGAACGACTTAAAACTTCAATATTCAAGCCATGCAAGAGGTAAATTGATAAAGACAGATAATTGCCCACATCAGGATAAGACAATGTTCATTTTTTTGCTTTACATTGCGACGATGCTTTTAAGAAATAAAATTGTAATCTCCACAGATATAACTTCAAAAAACGCAAAGAAGGCTTTTTGTGCGATCTGAGACCGAGTTGCATATGGTTCTAGTGTCATTGTTATATACCATTCGGCGTTCTGCGGTGATATGGTCAATATTACGCGGGCCGCCTTTACTTTCAAATACATTTCCCGGTACACATTTTACACTGGGAGCTCACGTCAATAAACAAGAAAAGAAAACATCCGCTTCGATGTGAAATCTAACCCATGATCATTGGGTCAACATGTCATCGTGACAGCTACCACGCTGCCACGTCTTCGACAAACCTACGTGTCAACAACCAATCCTAGTTAAGAATGAAGAAATTGAACATGTCACAGACTGAACGTTTTTGCTGCATAATCAACAACGCTGTGGGCTGTTCAACAGTTAGACAATATTATGAGCATATGGCACAGAACCGTTATCATACAAAAGGTCATTGACAAAACGTTGTTTCTCCATCTGCTATCAAGTCTCGTGCTTCGTATACCTACATGTTCGAGGTGATTGCAATTTCCTATTATACCAAGGGTTGCCAGACTCCCAGTGTTCATGGCAATCCCAATATTTTACAAAATAATTCACCGTCCTGAACAATGCTTTCGGGACACTGTTTGTTCAGGCTTTCTGTTCCTGTACAATGAAAGATTTAATTAAATTCAAATTTTTCTGCATTTCATTTAGTACAACTGTTTAATTTGGAAACATACAATCAGAATGCTACTGGTACTATTTGTGTTGGAACTCTTCGCTAGCTGCTGAGGATGAGGACGGATCGCCTATGGGAATGCCCCGAATGCTGTGATGTCGGTTCCTAGATCAATCAATCAATTTGGAAACATCACATGCATTGCTTTGAAACGCAACAGTTTAGTTTTTATTATCTTGTTCCAAGTACTGTTAGTCGGTTTCTGTCTGTTGTGGCTTGTGCAGAATTAGTTTCAAGTTAAACTCCAAGCGCTCTTCGCTTTGTGGAAATAGACCGAATAGAATAAAACCAGGTACAATGACGCCGATTCTTTTGCCTTTGAACAAGCCTTTTTAATTGACAGTATTAATTTGTGTCCCATCTTAGATTCTCCCCATACTATAGAGGCATGTTCTGGTTCATCAGTTACACAATCTGGCAACCCTACCTATATCACGTATCGTGCTGTTCAAACACGGCCTGTTGAAGAAGGTCAGATGAACTCATAGTTAAAGTAAGCCTTTTGAGTACATGTAACTTTCCTATGGCAAGAGAATGGGATTCATTAAACATTGTGTAATTACTCAAATCGAAATTGAGGCCCTTTGAGTTAAATGTTACAGAAAAGTTCTTACAAATAATATCATGGGCCGAGAAGAACAAACATACTGACCTTCTACATGTCAAACTCGTTGTTAAAGAACAATGAGGGGTGGCATGGTTCATGAAAGATAAAAGACTCAGGGGTCGACCATTGCGACGATGGACACAGGGCATTGCAGATAACTTGGCCTTGATTATGCACGAGAGAGGAGAGCTGATACTGGCTAGAGACACTTTTCGACAGACTGTGAGGATAGCGACGTTCTATAAAGTACCCGCTACATTATGATGATGTTGTTCTGAGAAGAAAAGTTGGGGAGAACGTTGTGTAACCGGGAACGATTGAGGATATTGCAAATAGTAGTCAGCAAATCAAAAGACAACGATGGGTATTATTGGCAGAGTAGTACGAAAGACTATGAACTGTCAAAATTGTCAAGACCACAAATGGCAGATCGCTGTGGAGACGATTACTGCACGGCCTCGCAAAGCGCATGGTCATGTTGTTTAAATGGACAATTGGATTTATTGAAATAAA
>JACEFZ010028357.1:95000-105000 GCA_014155875.1 Cepaea nemoralis | reverse complement strand
TCCTGACGTGCATGGACACCATCGAGACATTTATGATTGTATATATACTGAAGCACATTAAAAACTTATCGCTATTATATATACTGATGCCGAGACGCCGAGCAAAACAAGTGAAGGAATAATATTTCTCCGTGTTTGTCATGAGGTAGAGAGCGAATGACTGCCGGAATGGAAAGTGCATGATTCAACCCACGGGTTTGTGTGCGGACTACCGCCTTCGCCACAGAGTCGGTCCAGAGCCGTACTGGTGGGAAATGAAATGCAGCTGAGTATTGATGCTGGATCACTATCTAGCGAGGCAAGCGCACTAACCACTATGGCACTGTGGCTTCTGAGTAATTATAAGCTACCATAAAATTATCGAAACCTGTGTAAAAAGGAAGGTTAAGCTTTGTTTCGAACTCAATCACCAAGTTAACTATTTATTCTAATCCCGATTACGAGCCACCTCAAGTGACTTACCGTATATTCTCAGTTAGTTGCATGTCTTTTAAATGACGTTGTATGGGGGGTATGGGGTGAGAGGCATTGGTGGCACCTTTGGTAAGGATGACTCTCATTTCCTTTTCTGGACCATCCCCCATTGGTCCAAGCCTGACATCCAGCTCACGCCTGTGGCTCCCAGTAGCTGTCAGAATGCGACAGCGGCCAACCCCCCCCCCCCCCACCCCCACCCCGGGAAACAGCTGTGAGAGGCTTGCTAAGCCGATTTTGTGTCAAAACCAAGCGGTAAACTAGGGTATGCCTACCCAGCATGCGAAGACAGGATTCGGCAGACTGAGCGGATGAAATCCGTGATGATTGAACGGGCAAGACGGCGTTTACCTGTAAAGCGTTGTGGAACGTAATGAGCACAGCAAGGCACGTAGAGCGCCCTGGTCATCCACTGCACCTGTATTCGTGTCCAGTCGTCTTGACTTGTCTTGCCACTGGACTCAGATGGACTCAGGCGAGAGAGTGAGGTCGACGAATAGCGCAACTCTTCCTCATTTTAATCCAATTCATCGCGCAAGTCATTCTTCATCCAACTTCATACATCACCTTCAAGCCCTGTGGCGATGGGCGAGCGGCGAAGAGGCAAGCGTGGGTACGTTGGCAGTCGTAGTCGCAGACCTGCACACAGGCGGCTCAGGCCATATGGTCGTCTTCTACTGACCGGAGCAGCAGTGGGATTCGGCAGTCCCCTGAGTGACTGAGCAGACCTCTATAGAAAAACTCTGCTCACCTCCATAGCATGAGGAAGGGGCTAGAAAAGGTGCACTAAATATTGTCTGCTCCATCATTACCTAACCAGCTAGCCGCGGTTAGTGGGTACCCTATACTGCGGTCGACATACAAAGTAAAAACAGGCAAAGCTAAATGAATTAACCATATTCCCTTGACAATCGGAACTTGGAACGTACGCACCCTACTTGATAGAGACGGCGCGTAGGGCCCTGAGAGACGAACAGCACTGATTGGGCGAGAGCTGGGCAGGTACAACATCGACATTGCAGCCTTGAGCGAGGCACGACTTGCAGATGAAGGCCAAATCTGCGAAGTAGGTGTCGGCTACACATTTTTCTGGAGTGGAAGGGAAAGCGAGGAAAGACGCCAGTCTGGTGTGGGTTTTGTCATTATGGTTGGCAAACTAGCTGAATTTCCGAAGGCTATAAATGACAGGCTTATGACTATTAAGTTACCCCTGCTGAAAGGAAAGAAGCATGCAACCATCGTGAGTGTCTACGCACCAACCATGACAAATGAAGATGACGTCAAAAACAAGTTCTATGAGCATAATGGGGATGAACCGTTGCTGTGAAATTGTAACCGCGACTAACTAACTAACTAACTAACAAGTTCTATGAGGACCTGCACAACGTATTAACATCTGTCCCCGAAGGAGACAAACTTATACTCCTTGGGGACTTCAATGCCAGTTTAGGCAAGGACACCGCCTCTTGGAATGGCATCATTGGAAAGTACGGAGTCGGAAATTGTAACAGCAATGGGCTCCTCCTCCTTCAGACCTGTGCCTAAAACGATAGCCTGATCAACAACACAATTTTCCGCCTTCCCACGAGAAATAGGACATCATGGATGCACGCTCGCTCGAAACACTGGCACCTCATTGACTATGTCATCGTCAGGAGGAGTGACAGACAAGACGTAGGGGTGACAAAACCCATGTGTGGTGCCGAATGTTGGACAGACCATCGTCTCATTATCTCGAAAATAAACATACACATCAAACCACCACGGCGTCCTCAAGGGGCAAAAATGCAAAGAAAACTAAATGTCACCCGCCTAAACAGCAATAAAATGCAGCTGTCGTTTTAAAACATGCTGGAAGGCCGCCTCAAGCCACATTCCGCAGCTAAACAGGATGTGGAAACAGAGTGGAGATCCCTAAAGGGCATAATTTACAACACTGCTATGGAAATCCTGGGCACAGCGCGCGCCCCCCCCCCCCCCCCCCCCCCCATAAGCATTAAGACTGGTGTGATGCAGCAGAAACTTCGGCACATGCGGGACTCCTGGCTGAGCAACAAAGCTGATGAAATTCAAATATATGAAAAACTTCTACGACTCACTGAAAGCGGTTTACGGTCCTACATCACCAGGCATAGTTCCCCTCCTCAGTGCAGATGGGGGAACATTGGTCACCGATAAGAAAGTAATCCTTCAACGCTGGGCAGAGCATTTCAGCAACATCTTAAATGCAACTTCTTTCTTCGATGAAGAAACCATCAACTACCTTCCTCAAGTTCCCACTAATGATACATATGATGACCTGCCAACCATAGTGGAAGTAAACAAAGCCATCCAGCAACTTTCAAGTTGAAAGGCGGCTGGTCCTGACTCCATCCCAGCAGAGATATACAAGGCAGGTGGGCCGGTCTTAATAGAGTAGCTTCACCAAGTCTTTACAAACATATGGTGAATGAGACAATACCACAAGATTTCAAGGACGCGTCAATAGTCCACCTTTACAAACGTAAAGGAAACCGCCAATCCTGTGACAAACACCGAGGCATCTCCTTGCTCTCAATCGCAGGGAAGATACTCGCCAGAATTCTTCTCAATCGCCTCACGGCCCATCTCGATCAAGGTCTTCTTCCTGAGAGTCAGTGTGGCTTCAGAAAAGAACAAGGAACTGTTGACATGATTTTCGCTGCAAGGCAGCTGCAAGAGAAATGTCAGGAACAGAACTCTGAAATGTTCTCCACTTTCATTGACCCTACCAAGGCTTTTGATACAGTCAGCAGAGAAGGACTGTGGAAGATTATGGCGAAATATGGCTGTCCACAAAATTTTGTCCAAATAGTGCGGCTATTTCATGATGGTATGCAGGCAAGAGTACAGGAAAATGGTGAACTGTCTGAGCCCTTTCCTGTCACCAATGGAGTGAAGCAAGGATGTGTCCTGGCACCAACACTGTTCAGCCTTATGTTTTCAGCTATGCTGACGAATGCCTTCGAGAACAGTGATATTGGAATAGACATCAACTACCGCATGGATGGAAAGTTGTTCAATCTCAGAAGACTGAAAGCCAAAACCAAAACTAACAGCGACACCGTTAGAGAATTGCTGTTTGCTGATGATTGCGCTCTATATGCCAACTCAAAGGCAGACATGCAACACAACGTTTCAGCTTTCTCATATGCCTGTGCCAACTTTGGGCTCAATATCAACTTGGAGAAGACTGTAGTTATGTACCAGCCAGCTCCAGGGAATAATCACACCGTGCCGAATATCAAGGTGAACGGTCATAGACTAAGTGTTGTGGACAAATTCACCTATCTTGGCAGCACCGTGTCACAAACTGCCACAATTGATGACGAAGTGAATGCAAGAATCTCCAAGGCCAGCGCGGCCTTTGGCAGACTGTACAAGAATGTATGGGACAGAAATGGAATAAGCCTGCAAACAAAGCTGAAAGTCTATAAAGCAGTTGTATTATCCACACTGCTATATGCTTGTGAAACATGGACTGTTTACCAGCGACATGCTAGGAAATTAAACCACTTCCACACAGTCTGCCTTAGGAAGCTATTGAAGATTAAATGGCAAGACAAGATCCCAGACACTGAAGTTCTAGAAAGAGCATCCATGCCCAGTATCCACACTCTACTAATGAAAAATCAGATTCGCTGGGCTGGTCACTTAACTCGTATGCCAGATCACAGGCTCCCTAAACAAATTTTTTACGGCGAGCTGCGTTGTGGTAAACGCTCCCAAGGCGGCCAGAGGAAACGCTTTAAAGACACTCTGAAAGTCTCACTGAAAGCTTTTGGAATTCATCCTGACACCAGGGAGACTGCTGCTAAAGACCGTAATTCTTGGCGTACATCATTACATATGGGTGCAGTCACTTGAGAAGCAACCAGGACTGCAAGAGCTGTGAAGAAAAGGCTGGACAAAAAAACTACTGCAGGAGATCTTCCTCCTGGAACGTCAAGCATTCTTTGCCCGCATTGTCAAAGAACATTTCGAGCCAAAATAGGCCTTCTCAGCCATCTTAGAACTCACGGCTCCATACTTTCAACCCCACTGGATGAAATGAATGGTCATCATCATTCTTGATGGACAAACAACATATGACGTTCTAATCAACCCCAGCAATGTTTAGTTTTTCCTGAGTTATTAGGACATTTTTTCGTTCAGACGTTTGCCTATGCTTTCTGAAAAACTGACGCTCATACCATCGAAATTAACGGAAACCGGTCTGCTTCCAAATCGTCTGCAGATGATTTCGAAGCTTAAACTCGATTTGTTACTAGTGGTTACCTTATTTCACCTTCGCCTCTTATAACGTTAATTTGTGAGCAACCACACACGCACACACACATACACACACACACACACACACACACACACACACACACACAGCGTGCGAGCACACACATCACCATAAATTGCTTTATTTTCGTCGGTGCACTAAAAACGATGGCATTGATGGGTAGTTTGTAGGACACATCAAGACATCACTAAACGCTCTTTGTGAGTGAAAATAGTCGACTAGTCACGGGTGGCTTAGCGCAGACTTAATGAATTAGATTAATTTCTAACATTCCTTTCTCCACCTTACTAAGCACTGAATGTCTGCAATCAGAATTTATTGACTGGGATCATCAGTATCATAACATATTACCTGGAGTGAGAAAAATGATTAAGAGAAACGGGGTTTAAAAATAGATTTAAAGAACAGTTTTGCGGTTAAAAAACTATATTCAGAGGGAAAAAGAGGAAAATCGAGATTGCCAACTTGGTATTTCTGCACAGAGATATGATATTTTCAGTTCTACTGTTGTTGAGTTGAGCTAAGAACCGACATCACTGCACTCAGGACATTCCCATATGCTTTCCGTCGCCTCGTTCAACAGCCAGCGAAGAGTCACACTACTAATCGTTCCCACCTTTATCTGATTTAAAGTTCTCCTAATCTTCCCTCTCAGTTTTGAGATTCTATTAGAACACCTGCCAACATCTTTCCCCCCCCCCCCACCCCACCCCACAATCTCATCCTTTCCACATACGGCTTTTCAATCTGTTCCTCCGCCTTCTCCACCTGGTCCCACAGGACCATCTCTCCCTTGTCTATAGGTAATCGACCACCAAGAGGTGCATTCCCTGCCAGCCTATCAGCCTGTTCATTCCCCAGCACTCCCGCATGGCCAGGGCAAAAAATCTATACGCCTCTTAACATCTGTTACCTCTGAAGCGAGGTGAGCCATTCCACACGAAACATTCCTTTCTCCACCTTACTAAGCATACTCCTTGAGTCCGTGATGAAGACAATGTGTGTTGCACAGTGGTCTCCTCTAACCATCTGAATGCCCCTGTGACTGCTTCCACCTCCATTCTTATGCTCGAGGGCGTTGTCTCATATGCCATACTCTCCTTTTGCCAGAATCGTCCATTAGCCTTCGCAATGAAACCCCAACTACTAAGTCTGTTTCTCACCACTGACCCATCAGCATAGATCACTATGTCACCGTGATGTGTATTACTCTGGATCAGTTGTTGCACCTCAAACTCTGAGCGGCCAGCTGCACATTATCTGCACTCACGACCCAGTGTTACTATTACATTGTGCCAGTCCGTCATGTCTGCTGGTACTTCAACCCACTCTTTTTTCACGATTGATGGTCTCTGGATCACAAACCTGACGTATAGATATTTCCACCTGTGCCATTCAGGACCTACCTCATCTTAGTCTATGAACCTTGACCATATTCATGGCTTCATGCAGAGGGTGATCTGTATCCGCAGCAACTCTCAGGTACCACTTGGCATGAAGGAGCCTATGCCTATCCGCCATTGTTGGTAGCGCCAGGATATGCCTCATGCATATAATTGGTGTGTCCTTTGTGCATCCCAGAATCACACACATGGCCGCATTTTTTATGCGCTCCAACCTTTCAAGCTGGCTCTTTGATATTGTCAGGAGCCCCAAGCCATACTCAATGACATAAATTATTAACTGCTGAAAGAGCCTATAAAGCATCCTCTGCTTTCTCCGTTTACCTCAGAGCATTAAATTCCCTACCAGTCTTCATCTCCAGAGTCTCCACCCGATCTTTAAAAGGCATACACCTGTCGAAGGTGATACCCAAGTACTTCAATTTACTATTTCTACTAAGAGGACACTCATTCAATATAGTGCATGGGACATCTGCCTTCAAAATCCGGTTATCCAGGGAGTACCACACAACCGATGCCTTGTCTGGGTTTATAACTGCCCCTGCGTCCCTACACCACTCTGTCACCTTTTTTACTGCCACCTGTAAATCTGCAGTCAAACTTTCCCTATCCTTCCCACCGCTATCTGATTGAAAGTTCTCCTAGTCTTCCCTCTCAGTTTTGAGATTCTACCAGAACCCCTGTCAACCCTCCACAATCTCATCCTTTCCGCATACGGGTTCTAAATCTGTTTCACCACCTTCTCCACCTGGTCACACACATCCTTGAAGATATGATGTATGATTTATCCATGGCAGCAACAGAGACAGGACATCTGGCAAAGTATGATAGATAATTTATCCATGGCAGCACCATAGCCAGGACAAATGGCAAGGTATGATATTAATTAACCCATGACAGCAACAGAATCAGGACATCTGGAAAGGTATGATTTATAATTTATCCTTGGCAACAACTGAGCCAGGACAAATGGCAAGGTATGATCTATAATTTACCCATGACAGCCACAGAGGCAGGCCATCTTGCAAGGTATGATAAGTAATTTACCCATGACAGCAACAGAAGCAGGACATCTGGCAAGGTATGATCTATAATTTACCCGTGACAGCAACAGAGGCAGGACATCTGGCAAGGTATGATCTATAATTTACCCGTGACAGCAACAGAGGCAGGACATCTGGCAAGGTATGATAAGTAATTTACCCATGACAGCAACAGAGGCAGTCCATCTGGCAAGGCATGATAAGTAATGTACCCATGACAGCAACAGAGGCAGGACATCTAGCAAGGTATGATCTATAATTTACCTATGACAGCAACAGAGGCAGGCCATCTGGCAAGGTATGGTAAGTAATTTACCCATGAGAGCAAAATACGCAGGCCATCTGGCAAGGTATGGTGAGTAATTTACCCATGACAGTAACAGAGACAGGACATCTGGCAAGGTATGATAAGTAATTAGCCCATGACAGCAAAAGAGACAGGACATCTAGCAAAGTATGATTTATAATTTATCCATGGCAACAACAGGCCAGGACAAATGACAAGGTATGATCTATAATTTACCCATGACAGCAACAGAGGCAGGACATCTGGCAAGGTATGATATATAATTTACCCATGACAGCAACAGAGGTAGGACATCTGGCAAGGTATGATCTATAATTTACCCATGACAGCAACAGAGATGGGGCATCTGGCAAGGTATGATAAGTAATTTACCCATGACAGCAACAGGGGCATGACATCTGGCAAGGTATGATCTATAATGTATCCATGACAGCAACAGAGGCAGGACATCTGGCAATGTATGATCTATAATTTACCCATAATAGCAACAGAGGCAAGACATCTGCCAAGGTAAGATAAGTAATTTACCCATGACAGCAACAGATGCAGGACATCTAGCAAGGTATGATCTATAATTTACCATGACAGCAACAGAGGCAGCACATCTGGCAAGGTATGATCTATAATTTACCCATGACAGCAGCAACAGAGGCAGGACATCTGGCAACGTATGATCTATAATTTTCCCGTGACAGCAACAGAGGCAGGACATCTGGCAAGGTATGATCTATAATTTTCACGTGACAGCAACAGAGGCAGGACATCTGGAAAGGTATGATCTATAATTTACCCATGACAGCAACAGAGGCAGGACATCTGGCAAGGTATGATCTATAATTTACCCGTGACATAACAGAAGCAGGACATCTGGCAAGGTATGATCTATAATTTTCCCGTGACAGCAACAGAGGCAGGACATCTGGAAAGGTATGATCTATAACTTACCCATGACAGCAACAGAGGCAGGACATTTGGCAAGGTATAATTAGTAATTTACCCATGACAGCAACAGAGGCAGGACATCTGGCAATGTAAGATAAGTAATTTACCCATGACAGCAACAGAAGCAGGACATCTGGCAAGGTATGATCTATAATTTACCATGACAGCAACTGAGGCAACAAATCTGGCAAGGTATGATCTATAATTTACCCATGACCGCAAAAGAGGCAGGACATCTGGCAACGTATGATCTATAATTTACCCGTGACAGCAACAGAGGCAGGACATCTGGCAAGGTATGATCTATAATTTTCCCGTGACAGCAACAGAGACAGGACATCTGGAAAGGTATGATCTATAATTTACCCATGACAGCAACAGAGGCAGGACATCTGGCAAGGTATGATCTATAATTTACCCGTGACAGCAACAGAGTCAGGACATCTGGCAAGGTATGATAAGTAATTTACCCGTGACAGCAACAGAGGCAGGACATCTGGCAAGGTATGATTTATAATTTACCCGTGACAGCAACAGCGGCAGGACATCTGGCTTATCATAAAGAGGCATTACCAACAAGTCATAGGGATAAGCCGGCTTTGTGCCAAAGGGGTTACGAATGCATTATATTATCCCGCACATCGCGTTTGTAACACAGCAGCGGGAGATTTGGAAGCAGACTACCTTACGTTAGCTTCCAAACAAAGGTATGAATGCCGGTCGTTCAGGAATCAATGGCAAACTACTGAACGTAAACTTGCCAAGAAATTATAAATAGCAACAAAAATACTGGGGTTGACTTCGACGTCCTGTAAAGCATATGCACCTGACTTTCTGACTTACATGGGGGTAAAGTTCTGCACAGGACAAGCAATTGTATTGTGGACGGTGAAATGGGAGAAATCTAGACATCAAATCCTAAGATTAGGGCTGGGGAGTTAAATATAACCGGATTTCTTATGCTATTGGTCACGTTATGATTCTTACCTGATCTTCTTGCGTAGAGAATAACATACGTGTAAGCTACAACACCCTCTGTTTAGCAATAAAGGCGTTATCTTAATCTTGGACAATTGCTTTTATAAATCACTAGCTGACCCGGCCCGGCTTCGTCCAGGCCCTGGCGGGGATCTATCTATCTATCTATCTATCTATCTATCTATCTATCTATCTATCTATCTATCTATCTATCTATCTATCTATCTATCTATCTATCTATCTATCTATCTATCTATCTATCTATCTATCTATCTATCTATCTATCTATCTATCTATCTATCTATCTATCTATCTATCTATCTATCTATCTATCTATCTATCTATCTATCTATCTATCTATCTATCTATCTATCTATCTATCTATCTATCTATCTATCTATCTATCTATCTATCTATCTATCTATCTATCTATCTATCTATCTATCTATCTATCTATCTATCTATCTATCTATCTATCTATCTATCTATCTATCTATCTATCTATCTATCTATCTATCTATCTATCTATCTATCTATCTATCTA
>JACEFZ010028357.1:2500-90000 GCA_014155875.1 Cepaea nemoralis | reverse complement strand
AGTAAGTTAACATAGGTGTGAAAGTTAAAAACAAAAACAAAAATATATCGGTGAGACTGATACCATCCAGAAAGTATCGTCAGTAAAACTGAGGGATTTGACCGTTATTATAACAAGTAAAGTTAATGCACTTTATACACCTATTGAGATATACTGGATATATGGTGCTAGCCCCATAATTTATAGACCAATCGCAACACGAGACGGTGATGAGGTCAACATTACAGCGGCCAACCGTGACTTCCCGAGACATTTCTGCTACCGATACTAGACTTAGTCCACCTGAAATTTCAAGTTAACTTTTACAAAACCGTCTCCATGCAAATTTCAACCCTTGACTATAGGCCGGCAGGTTAGACTGCAGCCACTGAGCTACGGCAGATCCCATAAGACATTATACCATTCCCTACAATTAAAGGATTCAAGATGCACATGTGTTGAGTCTCTTGGCATTGAGTAAGACATACTGTCTCCTGTTGCAGTCCAATGCCAAACCTGGACAATGACAGAAAAAGAGAAAAGAAAAATCACAACAACAGAAATGAGATTCCTGAGAATGAATACTCAATGTATCAAGAAGAGATAAGATCAGAAATGAAGAAATCAGGACTAAAGTGGGGGTTATAGCTGCACTAGATTTTATTAGGAAGCAGCCAGTCAAATGGTTTGGCCATGCAAGTAGGTTACCAACTAACAGTATACCACAACAAGCAATGATGTACAGACCAAAGGGAAGCAGAGGAGGAGGCCGACCACGTAAACGATGGACGCAGGGAATTACAGAGTCCATGGGAATATCGATATATGAAGCCCATAAGCGGGACTCTCCCTGCTGTTTATACTTCACCTCGACACCGCAAGGTACAAGAGGAACATGATGAGATGAGCGAGAGAGATGAGATGAGATTCTTCTGTGAATTGTATTCCAACGACCTTATTAGTAATTTAATTAATTGCAGTTAATTGTTTCTCGCTGCTTAGCTAATCGAAGCAAATTAAAGAGACACAATAGCCATCGCTAGATCCTAACCAGAACCTGTCGAGATTAATTGTCAAATTATTATTGCCTTTATAATGATCCCATGTCTATATAACTTTAGGGATCCGTGGTAACGCAAAGGCTAACACACTTAGCTCTCTGCCCAGTGTGTTCGAATCGTCATGGAAATAGGGATTATACCTGAGCTCTAAGATCGGACTAGTCTAAAATATCTACTAGATGTTCTGGGAAGTAAAGACAGCCGATGTGATATCGACCACATCACATCTCGAGAGCTGCTAGGCCTATACAGATATGGAGCTAGCACCATGTACTCGATACGTCTCATGGTGTGGAAAGGGGGGAGGGGGACGAGAGCTTTATAATTTTTAAAGGTAATTTGAACGTGATAGCTTCGAAAAGTCGTCAATTGCTATATGATCGATTTTACCCCTTGCACTGTTGTGTTTATGTTTGGCGTCAAATATATATGTGATTTATTATTCTCCCTGTATTATTGTGTTTATGTTTGTTGTCACATGTATATGTGATTGATTTTATTTCCCGCACGATTGTGTTTAATTTTGTCGTCAAAGTATGTATGTGAATAATGAAGACAATACAATAGCTTGCGCGATATATTGCCTGGTATATTTCGCTACATCTCGTCAGGTGCATACTGCGGAATTCACACAACATAAAGTGATTAGATAAATCATTCAAGCTGAAATATACACATATACAGACAGATATTTCAATTGCCTACCACAGTAATTTTAAACTGACTATTGTGTCTTTCTGTTTGCACAAGACTGGTTTCTGCCGATTAATGGTGATTGCTTCAGCGACCTTTAACAATATGCGAAACGCATTTTCCATATCAATCAAGTGACCGGTTTACTAAATGTGCCGTCCAATTGATGAGATAGGACGTTTGTGGTGTGTCAGCTTGGCCAGGTTCCCAGCGTCTTTGTTTATTATTCTGTCAATCCATTTGGGTTTGTGTTCGTCCACCCTTGTTTTTTTTCAACTCCCTCTCTGTTCTGCCGATGTAGGTAGACTGGCACCTGCTTGTAAATTGATAAATATAATTGGATTCGGCATACAGAGGGAGATGTTCTTTTAGTGCTTGGTCGGGAATAGGTGTGGTTCTATACCAAATAACTGGAGTTGCAGCATAGAATGTTCTACCGATTGCTGTAATGAGCCTGTCATGTAGACGATGCATTACGTCATCCCCTCGAAAGGTTAGCTGGATAAATATATTGAGTTTAAGGACTGATTTTTCGCCGGTTTTGGTTTCGGCTGTTGGCAGTGGCGCTTGCAATATATATGTGATTGATTTTACTCTCTGCATTATTGTGTTTAATTATGTCTTCAAACGTATATGTGCTTCATTTATCTTCCCGAACTATTGTGTTTAAGTTTATTGTCAAATGTATGTGACTGATTTTACTCACCGCACTATTGTGTCTATGTTTTGTTTGTTTGTTTGTTTGTTTGTTTGTTTGTTTGTTTTTTTTGGTCAAATGTCTGTGTTTAACCACATATATTAATTGGCGTCAAATTTACAGTAATGTGGATATTGCATTCTCGCTTTGTCTCTCTTTCAGTTGACATGTACACATTAGCCTTGTTGATCTGTCCTGCCCGCCCCACTTCGTTGCATTGGAGGGACCGTACAAACTAACACAATAGCAGTAGGCTTGACCCTTTAATGGCATGCACTAGAACATTTCTTAGGAAGTAATGGCGGCAGTCATTATAATGACAACATCGCCCGTCGAGTGACAATTGATCTATTAAAAATAGGCACCGTTTACCTAATACGCCTCTCAGCCTTGGAAAAGATCTTTTACCCCAGGCCAGGTACCGTTGCCGCCTGTTGTTCGGTGTCAGTTCATTGTCGGACTTGTACCCCTAATATATGGTCTCATGTATAACATTGTTACAGTTCTCAGTTGACAGTGTGTCGAAGTGAACTTGCACCTTCGGCGAGGCGCTGCCATCAATTGGAGGCAGCAGGTTCGAATTCCGATATCTGTCACAGTAGCTTTAATGATTATATTGCTAACTTGTCATCTACTTAGAATATTTACCTCTAACGTTAAATCAGTACTACTGTATGGATCAGAAGCATTGAGAACAACCAACACAATTAATAATAAACTACAAACCTTTACCATTTGGTATCTGCAAAATAAACGGGCTAAACCCAGTCAATCTCCTCCAGAATTAAGATTGTAAAAGACCACTTTACGTGCATTGGATGTATGGTGCTAGCGTCACATTGAATCACACGCGAAGGGCGGTGTTGTCAATATCACGAAGGCCGCCTTCAGTTTCCCAGAAATTTCCTCGTACCCATTTTAGGTAGGGTCATTGAAAACAAAATTGCATCGAAGAGGATTCGAATACACGACCAGCAGTCCGACAGGAAAGCGCGCAAGCCACCATACAACCGTGACTCCCCAGAATGGAGATTCATTGCAGTGAATCTGCCAAAATGTATGTCTTACACCCTGGTACTTGGATTAATACACAGGGAGAAGAGAAGTGGAAACACCAATACATATTATGGGGATGACATGGGCCGAGCTGCATGGGATCGTTACGGATAGAACGGCCGGGTCTGAGTTGCAATGGAGAATAAAGGGTGAAAGGAGAAGACCCTGGTGCTATACACAGAAAGACTTCTTGGAATATCTCTTGGTTATCTCGGTCTCTCTCTCTCTTATCTCGAACGGCTAAGGTAGCGAAATGGCTAGCACACTACGCTGCCGGGCTCGTGATCATGTGCTCGAATCCCAATGTCATCATCATCATACGTCGTGCCCACTGGCGTAGACGTTCATACCTCTCCACAGATCTCGATCTTGGTGTTCTGGATAAAATCTACTGCTAATATTCCTCCATGCCACCGTCTCAGTCCATCCAGCATCATATCTCTGTGCCTCTGTCACGATGTTCTCAAAAGCTCTCTTCTGATCAAATGACCAAAGAATGCTGTTTGTCTCTTTCTTATAGTTGTATATAGTGTTATAGTTCCATTAGCCTCTTCCAGACAATCATTATTAGTTACTTTGGCAGTCCACGGAATTCGTCTCAGGAAGAAAACCTCATTTGTTCATTCACGTTCTATGATTCACTGCCATACAGGAACACAAGTTTTATGTAACACTTCAGCACTTTCTTTCTTGCATTCAATGACAGTGGCTTATTGCTTGAGATACGTTTCACTTTCTGAAATGCAGCTACATCCAGATTTAGGCGGGAATTTCTTTTTTACTTGACCCTAGCTTCCAGGTTGACCCAGCCTAAAATGGCCACCAGGAAATGTTCTGGGAAGAATAACACCTCTTCTTGCCTTCGCTCGACTTGTCCCCCTTGTATTGTTTTCCTAACTGATCCAGTGCCAAACAAACAAAAAAGTAAGCTTGGAAATTGTCATTATTTGCGAAGGTACCGCGAAACAATACAAATAACACGATGACCTTCGGTCCAAATGGTAAATCACATTTGGCGATAAATCACTGTCGTGTTTTCCTTTATAGTGTCGTCCCTGGAGTGAGGGGAATCAACACCCACATTATTTTTAACCCCATATCATTATTCTGGAGAATCCACTAGATTCCGTCCACAACACTCCGTCAGTCACTGGATACCTCTTTCTCTCTCCCCCTCTCACCACTGGATCATGCCCCCTCTCACACTTCCCCAAAACAACATACTAAACAACTCTAGCTTCTAAAAATTAATAACACATTAATTTAATGAAGAAAAGTGTATGTATGTGAGAAGTGTATGTGTAGAATGTATGTCGTATACTCTAGTGTGTCTGCAGAATCAGACCGAACAGCTCAGGAGCAAAGTCTGATCATCCCGGTAAGGACCACACAACATCATCATAGTTCAGCACAAAATGACCTCACCAAAACGATGTGTCCCTCCTGCTAGATGTTGACTTCCTCCAGTGGCTTTTTGATAACCCCGATACCTGGTCACCAATCACGGATATAGTCCGATACTTATCCTGAATCGATCATACACAATGTTACTAAATGTCCTTAAAGTTCTGAGACTTAACAATCCTTGCATCGTGAAAACACGGAACACTGTCCCTTGAAATAACATGGTTCATTTCTAAATGTCCTAGAGTTTCACCATTACACAGTTATTGTTTACAGTCCCACAGGAATCTAATAATTTAGTAAAAGAGCCAGGTTCATTGCTCCTGTTACCTAGGTAATCACTATTGATCTTTCTACATAGATAATCACTATTGTTCTTGTTCCATGTGGTATGGAAAATAATCTCACTATTGTTCTTGTTCTATGTGGTATGGAAAATAATCTCACTATTGTTCTTGTTCCGTGTGGTATGGAAAATAATCTCACTATTGTTCTTGTTCCATGTGGTATGGAAAATAATCTCACTATTGTTCTTGTTCCATGTGGTATGGAAAATAATCTCACTATTGTTCTTGTTCCATGTGGTATGGAAAATAATCTCACTATCAATTTCCGTGATCCCTATCACTAAGAAGCTATCTGCCGGATACTTATATGTTTCGGCTCAACAAAGCCATGTTCCTTCAGACTCTTTTTATCATGGGCCCAGTGCAAAAGCCGCTGAATAAATCTTCCTGCACTAATTTATCCATGATCTGAAATAGTCATGTTTCAGCTTGTTTTCTTCCTAACCTGAGGGGAACCTGTGAAAGAGAGAACACACCTGGTGAGAGCAACCCGATACCGACCCCTATTAGATGAGTGTAGGCCGACGGCCTCACTCAGATATATAACAGTGAACCAAACTCTGTCATGGGGGCAGAGGAACTCATCACATCGGTCTGAGCTAGGGTAAGACAAAGAAAGACCAAATGTAAAGTGCAGAACCCCAGTAGACACCCTACTGGAAGATCCCACCATTGGACATTTCCCCTATCCCCCAACCATCCTCAATCTCTCCACATATCATCCCACTTCACTATTCCCAACCAGCTGAGCTAATTGACCTCTCACACTAGTTAGTTTTAACAATGCGATTGCCCACTCCTTGAATACCTAACCACAAAGCAACAACACTATGCTCAAGTCCTAAACTCTATCTATCACTAGACTGTTCTACATTATTTACATCTAAATGCTATCTAGTGAATAGCCTTATGAAAACTCAGCTCTATCCTGAATCGAATCTACACTCTGCCATGAAAGACACATGCTCATCAACGTCAATTGACACAGAACACAATAGATTCTTTTCTATATTAGAACAGAGCTAGTCAAACACTTCAGCCTAGGTCAACTCCCTTGTTCACACTAGCGGCAACAAGTTATGTTTTCATACAGTCGGGGATTGTCCGAGTGACGTCATTCGATGTCAACAACAGGTGACCCCAGCGGCAGACAATCTGTTCCCAACTTCACAAGAATAGTTGTCCCCCCTTCTACAACTGACACAACAGTCTTTTCCTCTCGAACGACGACACATCAAACAATGCCGACAAATTTCCCGTTTTCTAGGGAAATCTCAAAGACTGGTAGTTTCGTTTGATCCGACGTGTTTCCCCACTAGTAACAAACAATTTCAGCTGTGAATACAGAATGTCTCTGTTAGTCTATCATCTTATCGTTACCTACAGTGGTCCCGTGACAATCACCCTTCGACACTGACTCAGTTAATGGGCATTGGCCATTTAATGTAGAAAACTATTCCTATTTGACATGTCACTTTTTACTTCTCCCATCAACACTAGTGTCACATAACAATGACATTTGGATGGAAAGTTACCAAAAATATACAGTGAACAAATTATAATCACCAATTACACACGGCTGTTGCTAATGGATGCACAAATTCTGTCCATATTCAGTGGTTGTCCATCATGTGGATCATTGAAATCCAATTCAATTTCAATTCTTGAGACGACTGGCCCCTTTCAGCCTTCGATTCTTCGACTTGGCTATAGTTGGGGTCTTTATATTGTACTCTGTATTTCGTCTTTCGTAGATAGCAGCTGCTTCTGATTGGTTGATTGTGTTAGTTACTTTACTTGTTGTGGTTTTACATGTCTGGACAGAAGCGTACACTTGTTAAGACCTGGAGTAATTGTGTACCCGCCACATCATATGGTGCTGTTTCCTTCAGGGAGCTTTACCAGTTGTATTTCCTGGTGTTCCGCGTATTTCCTTGTCTTGGTCCATCTTCGTATCGTCTGGGTCTTCTCTGATACCTTGTGTCGTCGAAGGGTTGATAGCTCGATCTTCGCGGAGAGTAGTTTCTTCTCCTAACCCCAGTCCAATCTTGGTCTTGGTCACTGTCGTTCTGGTTTTCGTCCTCCTTTTCTACGTCTTCTTCTGTTGCTTATTCTTCTGTCTGGGACTTTTTATCTTCTGCTTCTGATGTTTCGGTCTTTGCCTTGAGCTGTTCTATCAGTTCTCTTTCTTCTTGAATCTATTTGAGAGTTTCTTCTGTTTCAGCCTTTATTGCAGCCATTCGAGCGACATCCTGCTCAATCTTCTGCTGCACTTGCTTCAGTTCGTCCAGGATGAGCTGAACGGCTGTTATCTATGTCTCTTGTGTCTTATCTCGCTGTTCCTCGAATGTGTTGAACTTTGATCTCAGATCCTTCAGTAGGCCTTCTATTTACGCTTTGTCACTTTTTGTAAGTCAATTGGTCGCCTCCGGCCTCTTTATATGGCAGATTGGAGTTGATGGCTATCAGTCATTGCTTTTTTTGCTGCCTTGATGGCAGGGTCAGCCGAGGTACCTGGCGCTATGGTTGCCGAGGCAGTTGGTGCACTTTCTGTTTGGGTTAGGCCTTCTGAAATCCGTGCCGATCTTTGCTTGCTGGCACTGATTGTATGGGTTGGGTCCTGCAGTATCTGCACCTCACTTTTACAAGTGGCACGGATGTGCCAAAACTTCTTGTCCCATCTAATGATTTGAGGGGTCACTCTGCCCTCTGCTGTTACGATGACGACTGTGGAGGGGATGTTACTTTTACCGATGATCCTCTCAGCACTGGTGATCTTGAGTGTCGAGTTCTCTCTTGACAGCATCCCCCTGATCTGTCGTTGGTGAGATGGGTCTTGACTCGTCGTTGATGACTCATCGTTTGTTTGTGTGGTGCCGGGTGGCTTCCATTGAGATGCCGTTTGGAAGCTTGATGACAGCTTTCTCTTGTTGAGCTATCTTCTGCATACGCGCTGTGGTCTTTGAGCTTTTGTTGATGGATACCACTACTCCATCAGGTGTATTGCACAGCTGGTCGATGCTGTTTCCTTCCCAGCTTGTTCTGCAACAGACTGAGTATCTTGTCTGTTGGTAGCGCAGACATTTCGGTCTCCCCAACGCTGGTTTGTTTAAGTAGGATTTTGTCAGTGAAGTTCTCGAAGTTTGGTTTCATCCTGTGTGGTGGTCTTTGGCGATCTGTTTGGCTGCATCTCTTTGGTTTTGTTGTGGACTTCTCCGCTGCTGCTGGCTTCAAGTTGCGTCTGTTCAGTCACGGGAACAGTTTCAGTGGGTGTAGGAGTTGGACTGCTATGTGTAGGAACAGGATCAGCAGTCGGAGCAGCCTTCCTCGCCTCTGCCTGCTTCTTCCCGGCTGCATACAATGCGTGTCTTTTCGCTACGTTGTTAGTTCGAGCTTCTGCACTCTTAGATTGTGATATGATCTCGGAAGAGCGAGCAAGTAGATGATGATGATGATGATGATGATGATGATGATGATGATGATGATGATGATGATGATGATGATGATGATGAATATAAATTCTTAATGATGACACCATTATAGAATGTCAAGTTGGCCGTGCTTATATGTGTGTGTGTGTGTGTGTGTGTGTGTGCGTGCGTGTGCATGTGTGTGTGTGTGTTACTTATATGTTTCCTTGTTACAGACTTGACAAGTATGTGGTTGAAAACAGCATGTATGGTTATTATCTATTAATGCCCTCAAGATACAGAGTGTTGGAGACTGGTTGCAGCTGCCCTGTAGTGTAAGAATGATGTTTGATGATTACCATAAAGATTGATTGATTGATTTATCTAGGAACCGACATCACAGCATTCGAGACATTCCCATAAGCGCTCCGTCCCCAACCTCAGCAACCAGCGAAGAGTTCCAACACTAATAGTTCCAGTAGCAATCTGATTATATGTCCGTCTCGCCTTTCCTCTGAGCGTCGAGCATCGGCCAGATCCCCTCGTCACTCCTCGCTGCCTCATTCTAACCAGACTATGGTGATCCATTTGCTCCTCCGAGGTGTACACGTGCTCCCACAAGGCCGCAACCACATCTGCCTTGTCATGCATCAATACTCCACCAAGTTCTGCCGAGCCAGCCAATCTGTCCGTCTGTTCATTCCCCAGCACACCAGCATGCCCAGGAGAAAAGATCCAGGTGATGCTTGCTACCCGTGACCTTCGAAGCGAAGCAAGCCACTCTGCACGAAGCTTGCCTGTTCTCACCCTTCTCAGCATGCTTTCTGAGTCAGTTACAATCACAATATGTGTATGTATCGTGTTTTCATGATTACCATAAAGAGGTAACGACTTTGATGCGTATGTGGTATATGGTGCTGGCCTCATCTTTTTTTGATAAATATTCACATGCTGGATAATGTAGTCAGTATCATGTCGACCGCCTTTACTTAATTTTATGAGCCCAGGTCAACAGGGGGAAAGGGGGGGGGGGGGCTGTCTCGAAGGGAATTCAAACACGTCACCAACAGATGATTATGAACCTTCTGTTATTGTTCTTCCACTCAGCTACATCATCCTCGTCTATTGTTACTCAGCCGTTCTAATTAATTGTTAATTTTACCTCACAAGATATTGTAGGAACAATAGACGGACAGCTAACAACTACACCTGTTAATTGTTCATGCAGTGTGCTAATGGATTTGTTCTAGCATTTTTTGACTAAAGGGGTTCGAACTGTCTGGTTTCTGATCCGCCCAGCTCAAACTGAATTAGTCCTCAAAAGCATTCCATAATTTATTTAACGAAACCAACCTGATTTCTCACTACGTTACAGAAATGACAATATAATCTGAGAGATTTTTACGTTTCTAAATAATTGACCACAAGCTGTGTTATCTGTTATACTTTTTTGATTAGCCATCGTTTGAGCCAATTACATGGAAGTAGTTTTTATTATTTACAAGTATGCTTATTAATAATTGATGCTTTTTAATAGTTAAATGTTTTATTTTAATGTGTACAATTTCTATTTGCAGTGTCATGGCTTTTTATGTTGGTCATGAGTGGATGCATTCTAGTAGATATGCTAAAACGACTGCAACCGACTGCAAATAACTAAAAATAAAAACAACAACAACAACAACAACATCAACTGAAATGTACAGAATAGCCGGCATATTAGAGGGCACACAAAATCATTAAATACAGAAGAACGCATTTTAGTCGAAGAGAAACATATTCAAAACACGTAAGTCTACATTTTAGAAAAGTTTGTTTGACACAAAACAATGTAGACACATTTGGCATGATAATGCGTAAGGCACATTAAGTGGCAAAGGAACGGGAATCTATTCAGCGGTACGTTATGAACGCGACATTCTGCAAATGACCTGCTACATAATTATGCTTTTCGTGTTTCTATTAACACAAATTAGTTAGTTAGTTAGTTAGTCCTTCCTCTTGAGCCTAAGGCGGCGCATAGGGCAGAAGTCATGGCTCTCCATGCCTGGCGGTTCGCTGCTACCTGTTGTAGATCCTGGATGTTCACTTGGCCGTTGAATGAGCCTTCTCTGATGATGGTTCTACGCAGGGTCTCTCTTGGTCTTCCCCGTTTTCTTTTCCCTACTGGTGACCATAAGAGGGCTTGGTTGGGGAGTCTTGTCTTGTCCATTCTGAGTACATGGCCGATGTAGTTCCAACGGCGTTTTCTTATAAAATTGGATACAATGTCTTGCTTAGTCTCTTGTCTTATTTGCGTATTGGTTTTGAAATCTGTCCAGTGGAGGTTTAGAATTCTTCTAAGACATTTGTTCTCAAAATTGTCTAATTTTTTATCTAAAGCTACCGTTGATTTCCAACTCTCACATCCATACGTTAGCACTGGAATCACACAAGAGTTGAAGATTTTAAGTTTCGTATGTTTGCTGAGTGTCTTTGACTTCCAGATGTTTGACAGTTTATTGAAGGCACCAGATGCCAGTGCGATTCTAGATAATATTTCTGGCGTTGAGTCCCCTGTAGATGTCATTTTGCTTCCTAGGTATGTGAAGCTGTTGACTTTTTCAAGAACATGGTTGTTTAATTTGGTGTCGTCTGAACTGTTGGTAAGATCAATAGTTTTTGTTTTTGCAGTGTTAATTTGGAGACCAATTTGTCCTGAAACATTTTGGAGATGGTTTATTTTCTCTTGGGCATCTAGGTGTGTTGAACTTAAAAGCACTATGTCGTCGGCAAAGTCCAGGTCTTCTAGAATTTTGTCAACCCAATGGATACCCCTATTTGTGTTGCTTGTGCATTTGCGCATGACCCAATGGATGGCAATTCCAAAGAGTATCGGTAACAAGACACAACCCCTTTCACTCCCGTTTCTACTGAGAACCAGTCAGAGTTGCCTGATTCTGTTCTCACGCAGCAACGTGTCTCCTTGTAGAAAGATTTTATGATGTTGATATATTTGGTAGGGAAACCATAGATGTTAAGTAGATTCCAAAGTGAAGGACGGTGGATACTGTCGAAGGCTTTTTGAAAGTCGACAAAGTTGGTGATTAATTTCGACTGGAATTCTACCGAGTCTTCAATGATTATTCTAAGGATGAAATGTGGTCTATACATGACCGTTTTGGTCTGAAGCCAGCTTGTTCTTCTCTGAGCCTTTCATCTATAGACTTTTTCAATCTCTCAAGTAACATGCTACAAAAAGTTTTCCTGGTACTGACAGCAGGGTGATACCACGCCAGTTATTGCAATCAGACATGTCACCTTTTCTTTTTTTTCTTTTTTTTTTTGGCAGTTTGAAAATCACACCATCCTTCCACTGTTGTGGTGAGGATTCGTTTTGCCAGATTTCATTGATCAGCTGTAGCAAACGTTGTAAGGTATTCTCATCTGCTGCTTTGTGCATTTCTCCTGAGATGTCGTCTTCACCAACAGCTTTGTTGTTCTTCAATTTTTTACTGGCTGCTTTAATCTATTCCATGGTGAATGACTCACAGGAGGCATCTAGTGGGGGATTGGTGGTTTCTCCATCCAGGTTGGGAACACTGTCAGGCTGCGGTCTATTTAATATTTCTTTGAAATGTTCTGCCCATCGTTGCTTTTGGTGGTCATCAGATAACAGTAGTTTACCTTGTTTGTCTTTGATGGGTTTGTTTGGTGTAGGTGAGTGATTGCATAGTTGTTTCATGAGCGCTTATGGGAATAACCCGAATGCTGTGATGTCGGTTCCTAAATAAATCAATCAATCAATCAATCAATAGTTGTTTCATGATGTGGAATACGGCTTTGTTGTTTCCAGGTTTGGCAGCTGATTCGGCATCGGCGGCCAAGCTGTGTATAAAGTTCTGTTTATCTTTTCGTGCGCTTGATTTCACCTCTTTATCCAACATGGAGTATTGTTGCTTATGGGTTTCATATGAAGATGTGTCTTTTGTCGAAAGAAGTGTTAGTTTTGCTTGCTTTCTTTCTTGTATCTTCGTCCAGGTGTTACCGCTTAGCCACTTCTTCTTCTGTCTTTGTACGTAGCCAACTGAGTTTTTTGCCGCAAATACAAGACGGTAATCGAGAAGTTACAAAAGTTAGTTTCTTATCCTTTACACTAAGTCGCATTCATCCCCGGCAATATTTGGCTGTTTGTGATTTCTTGGCAAGCTTACGTTCAATAGTTTGCCATTGCTTTCTGAACGATAGGCTCTCACACCATTGTATGAAAATCAGCGCATGGCGGTCTGCTTTCAAGTCGCTCGAATCTGTATTTCCAACGCGGTATGCAGAACTGTGAATTAAATGTACATAAAGAAATAAATTAAAACGGAGACAGAGAGAAGTGGATCATCTTCAGGCAACAAGTCCTTTGCACAGCTTAATTGTCATAACGTCCCGCCAGAAATACTCTCTATCCATCGTTGGTTCTAGATTTCTCGGACATAAACCTCTTTGTAACTGGGTGTTACAGAAGAATACATAAGAAATCATTGAACGAAAAGATGCAAAACCATAGATATATCTAAAAGAACTCAATATTGAAGACAATTGGCTATTCAGGAAAATAAAACTTAGGACAATGAAACAAAGTTGGCATTAATTAGGTTCCTTAAGGCTAAGCTGATGTCATGAGCGAGGTCGGAAGAGGGTTGACATACGAAAGGGAAGGACTGGTCACTTATTACTCCGCGCATTCAGGCTTATAAAATCTGATGGTCTAAGCTCATCACAGGACAAAATATAAGATTTCTGTACCGAGATATTTGTTTAAAGGCTTAAATGCCCGGAAAAGATAACTATGGATGGAGGAGTGTCCGTGTAGGCGGACAAGAGGAATACCACATATTAGATGCATTCACGCTGTGATAGAGAACTTAAACGTGACAGCACTAAAGGCAGGACATATGTCTTATAATAGAGAAAAAATTTGAAAGACTTTTTGGGAAAAAAAGGGGGTGGGGGGTGGGAGAGGGTTCAGGACTGGACATAAGGATGATGTTTCTGATTTCCAGTGTCGTTACTGTAATTTATCACACCTCTCTGCGTAAGAAAGAAATGTATTTCTGCATACGTTTTTTTAAACTAAAGTCCCGTGCTTTTCTCTCAACCTTGGGTACACTTTTTGTTTACTCTGAACCACCAAATCTAAAATATGCGCATGTTTTTACTTTTTGATGGTAACGGATAACCACTTAACATTTCAAGCTCTCTAATTAAAATAAAGACTTGTTAAATTATGGAGAACTGAGAATTATACAAGCAGCACATGCACACGATTATTTCATTGTCCACATCTCTAATGGCAACAAATTGATTATCCTTCGTGTTTCCGATTAAACGGGAAAATTAAACATTAACATATTAAATTAAAGAGAACTAATGAATCTCAGTAAAGCACACGTTGGTGTCTTTATTTTAGCCTTTTGTGCTGTAAAAGATTATACTTGGATCTCTCAATATAGAGCTAGGAAATTAACACGTGAAAAATTGATTAAGCTCGTGTTCTTCCTTTGCACCCGTGATGAATATAATTAAAACTCTCCCACGAGCTGGCAAATACATCTAAAATTTATTGCCAAGATTTCGTTATGCTTTCCTCAGTAAAAATACAGTTATAATTTTTCAGTAAGCTACGCCACAAGAAATATGAATATTGTCTGGAATGATGTTATTTTCTGTCCCATGAAGAATATAGTGCTAGTGAGATATAAAAAAAAAGAAGAAATATGTACTTTTAACGTGCGATTCCTGTCAACAAAATGTTATTGTAAAACTGGGATTTATCCAAATCAACTTAGAGGATGTGCTTAATTGACATCCTGTATGTGCCTTCGTTAGCTTCTAGTGCTTACCATTCATCCTCTAGCTTTCGTTCTCATGTTTTCATTTGTGTTGCTTGTCCATCAAGAATGATGATGACCATTCATTTCATCCAGTGGGGTTGAAAGTATGGAGCCGTGAGTTCTAAGATGGCTGATAAGGCCTATTTTGGCTCGAAATGTTCTTTGACAATGTGGGTAAAGAATGCTTGACGTTCCAGGAGGGATCTCCTGCAGTGGTTTTTATGTCCAGCCTTTTCTTCACAGCTCTTGCAGTCCTGGTTGCTTCACAAGTAACTGCACCCTTGCGTAATGATGTACGCCGCGAATTTCGGTCTTTGGCAGCAGTTTCCCAGGTGTAAAGATGAATTTCAAAAGCTTTCAGTGAGGTTTTCGGAATGTCTTTAAAGCGTCTCCTCTGGCAGCCTTGGGAGCCTTTACCACAACGCAGCTCGCCGTAAAAATTTTGATTTAGTGAGCCTGTGATCTGGCATGCAAGTTAAGTGACTAGCCCAGCGAATCTGATTCTTTATTAGTAGAGTGTGGATACTAGGCATGGACGCTCTTTCTAGAACTTCAGTGTCTGGGATCTTGTCTTGCCATTTAATCTTCAATAGATTCCTAAGGCAGACTGTGTGGAAGTGGTTTAATTTTCTAGCGTGTCGCTGATAAACAGTCCAGGTTTCTCAGGCATATAGAAGTGTGGATATTACAACTGCTTTGTAGAATTTCAGCTTTGTTTGCAGGCTTATTCCATTTCTGTCCATACATTCTTGTACAGTCTGCCAAAGGCCGCGCTGGCCTTGGAGATTTTTGCATTCATTTCGTCATCAATTGTGGCAGCTAGTGACACAGTGCTGCCAAGATAGGTGAATTTGTCCATACCACATAGTCTATGACCATTTACCGTTATATTCAGGACGTGTGATAATTCCCTGGAGCTAGCTGGTGCATAACTACAGTCTTCTCCAAGCTGATATTGAGCCCAAAGTTGGCACGGGTATATGAGAAAGCTGAAACTTTGTGTTGCATGTCTGCTTCTGATTTGGCATATAGAGCGCAATCATCAGCAAACAACAGCTCTCTGATGGTGTCGCTGTTAGTTTTGGTTTCAGCTTTCAGCCTACTGAGTTTGAACAACTTTCCATCCATGCGGTAGTTGATGTCAATTCCAATTTCGTTGTTCTCGAAGGCATTCGTCAGATTAGCTGAAAAAATGAGGCTGAACAGTGTTGGTGCCAGGACACATCTTTGCTTCACTCTATTGGTGACAGGAAAGGGTTCAGACAGTTCACCATTTTCCTGTTTTCTTGCCTGCATACCATCATGAAATAGCCGCACAGTTTGGACAAACTTTCGTGGACAGCCATATTTCGCCATAATCTTCCACAGTCCTTCTCTGCTGACTGTATCAAAAGCCTTGGTAATGTCAATGAAAGTGGAGAACATTTCGGAGTTCTGTTCCTGACATTTCTCTTGCAGATGCCTTGCAGCAAATATCATGTCAACAGTTCCTCGTTCTTTTATGAAGCCACATTGACTCTCAGGAAGAAGACCTTGATCGAGATGGGCCGTGAGGCGATTGAGAAAAATTCTGGCGAGTATCTTCCCTGCAATTGAGAGCAAGGAGATGCCTCGGTGGTTGTCACAGGATTGGCGGTTTCCTTTACGTTTCTAAAGATGGAATATTGACGTGTCCTTGAAATCTTGTGGCATGGTCTCGTTCACCCATATGTTTGTAAAGACTTGGTGAAGCTGGTCTATTAGGACCGGTCCACCTGCTTTGTATATCTCTGCTGCGATGGAGTCAGGACCAGGCGCCTTACCGCTTGAAAGTTACTGGATGGCTTGGTTTACTTCCACTATAGTTGGCAAGTCGTCAAGTGTATCATTAGTGGGAACTTGAGGAAGACAGTTGATGGTTTCATCATCGAAGAAGGAAGTTGCATTTAGAATGTTGCTGAAATGTTCTACCCAGCGTTGAAGGATGTCTTTCTTATAGGTGACCAATGTTCCCCCATCTATACTGTGGAGAGGAACTTGTCTGGTGATGTAGGATCATAGACCGCTTTCAGTGAGTCTTAGAAGTTGGTCATGTCGTGTCTGTCAGCACAGCCTTGAATCTCATCATCTTTGTTGCTCAGCCTGGAGTCCCGCGTGTGCCAAAGTTTCTGCTGAACTACTCTACGAATGTTATTGAAGGCATCATTTATTTATTTTTTTGTTTGTTACGTGACTTCGGGTCATTCAAATATGCCTAGAGGAGAAGATGTTTCTCGGATAGCAATTGGTTGATGTCTTCGGAATTTTCGGCAAACCAGTCTTTATTCTTTCGGGGGTCTGGACCCAGATTTCCACAGAAGTGTCGTAAATTATGTCCTCTCCACTGTTTCCGCATCCTGTTTAGCTGCAGCATTGGACTTGAGGCGGTCTTCCAGCTTAGCTTCAAACGACAGCTGCATTTTATTTGCTGCCTAGGCTGGTGACATTTAGTTTGTTGTTTTATTTTTCTTTTTATTTTACCCCTTGAGGATGCCGTGGTGGTTTGGTGTGTATGTTTGTTTTCGAGATAATGAGACGATGGTCTGTCCAACATTCAGCAACTCACATGGATTTTGTCACCCGAACGTCTTGTCTGTCACTCCTCCTGACGATGCATAGTCAATGAGGTGCCAGTGTTTCGGGCGCAGGTGCATCCACGATGTTCTATTTCTTGTGGAAAGACGGAAAATTGTGTTGGTGATCAGGAGATCGTGTTCGGCACAGGTCTGAAGGAGGAGGAGTCCATTGCTGTTACAATTTACGACTCCGTACTTTCCAATGATACCACTCCAAGAGGCGGTGTCCTTGCCTACTCTGGCATTGAAGTTCCCAAGGAGTATAAGTCTGTCTCCTTTGGAAACAGATGTTAAAACGTTCTGCAGGTCCTCATAGAACTTGTTTTTGACGTCATCTTCATTGGTCATGGTTGGTGCGTAGACACTCACGATGGTTGCATGCTTCTTTTCCTTTCAGCAGTGGTAACTTAATGGCCTGTCATTTATAGCCTTCGGAAATCCAGCTAATTTGTCAACCAGGGCCGACTTAATGGCAAATCCCATACTGGATTGGCGTCTTTCCTTGCTTTTTCTTCCACTCTAGAAGAATTTGTAGCCGCTCACCTACTTCACAGATTTGACCTTCTTCTGCAAGTCGTGTATCGCTCAAGGCTGCAATGTCGATGTTATACCTGCACAGCTCTCTCTCAATCAGTGCTGTTAGTCTCTCTGGGCCCGACGCGCCGTCTCTATCAAGTAGGGTGCGTACATTAAAAGTTCCTATTGTCAAGGGAATATGGTTTGCTCTTTTATCTTTACCTGTTTTTACTGTGTTTGTATATTGACAGAAGTATAGGGTACCCACCAGCCGTGGCTAGCTGGTTAGGTAATGATGGGGGAGACAATGTTTAGGGCACCTTTTCTAGCCCCTTCCTCATGTTATGGGGGTGAGCAGTGCTTTCCTATAGTGGGCTGTTCAGTCGCTCAGGGGGGCTGCCGAATCCCACTGCTGCCCCGGTCAGTAGAAGGCGACCATATGGCCCTAGCTGTCTGTGTGCAGGTCTTCGACTAAGGCTGCCAGCGTACCCACGCCTCCGCATC
Organism: Cepaea nemoralis; assembly: GCA_014155875.1. Taxonomy (NCBI): domain Eukaryota; kingdom Metazoa; phylum Mollusca; class Gastropoda; order Stylommatophora; family Helicidae; genus Cepaea; species Cepaea nemoralis. Next base: position 71,875 of record JACEFZ010028357.1, on the reverse strand, counting down.
GCCGCTCGACCATCGCCACAGGGCTTGAATGTGATATATAAAGTTGGATGAAGAATGACTTGCGCGATGAACTGGATTAAAGTGAGGAAGAGTTGCGCAATTCGTCGACCTCACTCTCTCGTCTGAGACCATCTGAGCCCAGTGACAGGACAAGTCAAGACGACTGGAGACGAATACAGGTGCAGGGATGACCAGGGCGCTCTACGTGCCTTGCCGTGCTCATTACGTTCCACAACGCTTTGCAGATAAACGCCGTTTTGCCCATTGAATCAACAATGATTTCTTCCTCGCAGTCATCCAAGTCTTGTCTTCACATGCTGGGTAGGCATACCCTAGTTCACCGATTGGTTTGACGATTGGGTAGCCGATTTGTTTGCATATAGCAACTATCTGTAACGTTCCAAGCTGACATTGATGCCACAGAGACCAAACAACAAGCTGAATCGTTCCACTCCACCGTAACCCAAGCCCACAAGCTCATTTTCTGTTGACCACGAACGTAATAACACCTTATTTTTTTTATACATCCTGATCCAATGTAGAGAGGATGGTATCATCCAAAGAGCAGTCGAAAAGAAACATGAACGGGCCACTGCCTGAACGTATCTGTACATTTAGTGGACCAGGAGATATCCCTGTGTGTTGCCGGGGCCCATAAGGGAAGCAAAGAATAGCAACACTGCAGCCTACCAAGCATGTCGTAAGAGGTGACTAAGGAGGCTTGATGGTTCCGTCGCCCTGCTACTGAGTGCGTGGCGCGACACTGTGAGTCGTGTGAAATGCTTTTGAATCTGCCCGATATTCTTTGGAACGTGACTGCATGTTTGGAGCGATGGCAGATGGCTATGTCCTAGAGTTGACCGGTTTTTGCCTTATGTAGAAATGCGTGGCTGCTGGGCTTCTGGTTGACAGCCACTACCATCGACGATGAATTGTATTTCGTGGACTGTGTGGGTGAACATCTAGGAACCATACAGATGGGAAAATGACTGCCGATTCCATCAGAAATGAACTGGGGGACTATTGTGTTGACATTCTGGCGGTAGCATTAAGCAGTGTATCTGTGCGGGCTGTTGTTTGTCGAGACTCCTGTCTTTTCCACTTTTCACATAGGGCAGTGGGGAGCGTTTTGTGTGATATTCACTGGCACAGGAACGGAGCATAATGGGGACGACCCGTTGCTGTGAAGTTGGAACTGCGACTAACTAACTAACTAACTAACTAACTAACTAACTAACTAACTAACTAACTAATATGCTAATCTGTATTATTTCGATTTTGGTTGAATTTATATTCATTGTGTATGTTCTGCATGTTGAATTGAGCTTATTATGATGATTTTGTAGTCTGCTCTCGTCGCTGCAAAACACATTGATTGTCTGCAAACAAAAGAACATTTATTGCGGCTGAATGTGTAATTCTGAGAGTTTACGGTGCTTCCATCTTCAGTGCTGAGATCAAATGTTACAACTCTTCAGTGATAACTCTTCAGCGATGAGATCACAAATCGCCACAAATCTTCAGTGCTGAGATTACAAATTGCTAAAATTCTTCGAAGCTGAGATCAAAAGTTACTACAACTTTTCATTACTGAGATTAAAAGTTGCTACAACTCTTCAGCGATGAGATCAAATGTTGCTACAACTCTTCATTGACGAGATCAAAAGTTGCTACAACTCTTTAGTGCTGAGATCACAAATCGCTACGACCCTTCATTACTGAGATCACAAGTTGCTACAGCTCTTTATACTGAGATCAAATGTTGTTACAACTCTTCAGTGCTGAGATAATTATCATACTGAGTTTTTTTACTTCCTCCATTATCTTAACCTTAAATCCCACCAATTTGGTTTTTGAAAGAACAAGTGTTTATAGTTGCTCTACTATCTTCATAACTCTCTCTAGCCTTGGTTATTACTGAAATATTTATTCCGTTTCTCTAGACCTTGCTGTTACTGAAATCGCATTGCTATAATTTGTTCCTTTCATACATAATTTTCATTTTAGTAACATTGTTTCTTATGGTGCAAACAATCGATTCCTCTAAACTTAATACTTTCATGAAATCACATCTTTCATTTGGATAAAATCACCTTATTATTCCACGCGTCTCCTCAATAATTACAGCTTCATTTTAGCACTTGCTCCTGAGCTATGCTTGACTCGGAACTTCGACATAATCTAGAATATTGAATGCAAGTTTCTCATGGTATAAAAGTGTAGATTTATAAAAGAGTAACGGCAATTGATCGATATGAAAACACGTGGCTAGGCCAGGTAAAATTTAGACCCTTTGCAACATACAAGAATGGTTTTCGATAACCCGTGTTTATATTTACTCTTTCCCTGATAAAGACATCAGTTATGCTCCATACACGAAGTAATGTGGATGTGTAGATGGAAAAGGCACAATCAATGCCACATAAATTGTCTGAACACTCTTCGAAAGATCCATAGAAGAAACTTCATAGACTACACAAAAACTTTTGACAACATGAAACATGAGGAAATAATAAAACAATTAGAACAACTAAACATTGGCGGCAAAGATCTGCGAATAATAAAGAACATATATTGACAACAAACAGAAGCCATAAGAATCATCAACATTTTAGGAAAATTTAGATGAATAAAGAAGGGTGGCAGACAAGGATGTGCAATGTCTCCTGATTTATTTTATTGTACAGTCAACATATATTGAGGTCTACAGAAAATATGCCAGAGGTCCTGGTTGGAGGGCATAATATATATATATATATATATATATATATATATATATATATATATATATATATATATTATATATATATATATATATATATATATATAACTTACGTGGTGCTGATGACACCATCATGATGGCAGCAAGCCTGAAGGAACTACAGGAAAAAATAGATACATTAGATATATAAAGTGAAAAATGGTCCTTAACTTGAACAAAAGGAAAACTGAAGTCCTGGTGACATCAAAGAAACAGAATGTCAGATTGAGCATAAGTGTACACTTAAAATCTACAATTGTGTGCCCACATAATGAGTAGACAAAACCAAGAATATGTTGTGACAACTGGAAAGATCGAGATAATAAGTGAGAGAAAGTTCATGGCAGCTTTGTATCGTGGCACAGAAGCGAGTTAGCACGAAAACAAGTCGCTTAAAAGTCGACAGGGTCGACTTCATTGCACCGGGTTTTATCCCATTTGGCTCGGCCTCTTTGCGCAGCTCGGAAAGCGTCGCACAAAGCACGAACTCTGTAGCTCCAGAGACGACCCACAGGAGTTTTCGAAAGATTTTACTCGTGAACCGAAGGATGCAGCCCGGAATCGAACCCACAACCTTCGGAGCCCGAGTCAAACGGCTTGACTACTTCGCCACGAAGAGTTAGCATACGAATTGATATATGTCGCTGGAGAGGCACGATGTGGAGAAACATGATCGCCCGCGCCAGTCGGAAATGCACTAATTGATAGACGTTTTAAGAAACATATGTATTCGAAAGCCTGGAATTGTAACTCAAGATATGCACTGGGTGTCCATCTTTCTCACGTCTACAAAGAATTATACAAAATCCGAGAATTGTTTAGTTGTATGTGTCTCACGCCTACAAGAAATAATACAAAATCAGAGAATTGTATAGTTGAATGGGAAGCGGTTGGCCGAATGGCTAAGAATGCCGTGTTCTCCTTCGGGAGACCCGAGTTCCAATCCTCAGTAAAGTATTGATATTTTTTTCTGTCGGGGACAAAAAGAAATCCCAACCTGCACAGTTCGCGGTGATTGCACTAGCCAGGCGGTAAGTCCTCAGGTTCAAGACCCCCAAACCTACACTGCAAGGTACTATAGGCAGTAGAAGACAGATGGCAGTATAGTTGTATGTTTCTCAAGCCTACAAGAAATTATTCAAAACCAGAGAATTATATAGTTGTATGTTTCTAACGCCTACAAGAAATTAGACAAAATCCGAGAATTGTATAGCTGTATGTTTCTCACGCCTACAAGAAATTAGAGAAAATCCGAGAACTGGATAGTTTATTATTTCTGACGCCAGAAGAAATTAGACACAATCCGATAATTGTGTAATTTCCATGTTCACGAGGTAAACACTACATAATATCTATTTCAGATTGTATTCAGTTCATTTTATGCCAGATGAGGCCTGCTGAAGTCTTAGATTACGTAATGTCAGCATTATCCCACCAAGTCCTTTTTCTCCCCCCCCCCCCCCCCCTTTACCTCTGCAGTTTTCGTCCTCACAAAACTATAGTCTCATATCTCATGTTTGTAATGGCAGAGCAGTAGATCTATTTCCGCTCTTTCATGTGATATGTCTTCATAACAAACATCTGCAATGCGCAATAGTCCCCACAGAGCAAAGTCACCGCGTCTCCATCTCGGGTTCGATGTCTGGTCTGGAGCAGACACCGGTTACCCTGACCCCACTCCCAATTCTCTCTGCCATATCATATGTTGGTACAGTTCATGCTGTCTATAATGTTTGCTGCCCTGCTGTTTCAACAGTTCACATGGACATTTCTCTGGTACCTGTACGTCACCTTAGCCAGTATTTTGTCGCATAAGGATAACGTTTTTGTCCTACCATCTCTGTTAATACGTCGCATAAATTCGCTTGTTTGATTACAATGTTAAAGCTTGGAGCTGTCAAGAACTCGGCATTTGATGTATTTTTCTGCACGCAATGTTAACAACTATCTTCTCAAATATCACATGTCAGCTATCTTCGTCATATGGTTATTTATTATCTAGCACATTTGTTTACAGGAGAGCAACGTATTCATAACCTCTCGAGAGCGGATGTTGTGCGTTTGGTATTTTGTCCATGATATATTTTACGCAGTAGGTTTCCTTCACATTGCCTTCCCTTTTTAGCTCTGTTTGCTAGTCGCGCCTTGCGATATCAAAGCGTAATGTCTACATATTTGTTGTGTATGTCTGGTGGTGGTTACAAATCAACGACATATGGTGTTTATAGTTTATTATGTAAATCTTGTTGTGGTTATAAGTTAGTGTGTAATGTCTACTGATATGCTCTGTATTTCTGGTTGTGATAACAAGTCAGTTTGTAATGTCTTTAGAAATATTATGTTACCTGGTTGTGGTTACAAATCAATGTGCACTATTTAAATATGTTCTTTATAGCGGGTTGTAGTTATAAGTCTACGAGTAATGTCAATATTTATGTTATGTATATATGATTATCGTTGAAAGTCAATGTGTAATTCCTACAGATATGCTCGGTATATTTGGTTCTGGTTACAAGACGACGCATATGTGCTATATAAATGGTTCTTCCTACACGACTACATGTATGTTTATATATATATATATATATATATATATATATATATATATATATATATATATATATACGTTAGTTGCATATCCTTTACAGGTCGTTGCAGTCAGCACCAGCATTGTTTGCTGTTGTTATCTTTTGGCAATTTTACGTTCAGTAGTTTATCATTGCTTTCTGAATGACCGGAACAATACCATTTCCTAAAAACCAACGCAACGACTTCGTGTCTGCTGCTAAAACGTGCGCAGTTGTGTTTCAAACTCGGTCGTGGGATCACGAACTGCGTCCGTAACCTCTTCGCCACGGAGCCGGTATATAATATATATATATATATATATATATATATATATATATATATATATATTATATATATATATATTGTTGCGTATCCCTTACGGGACGTTGCAGTCAACACCAGCATTTTCAACTGCTGTTGATGTACTAGGCAAGTGTTACGTTCAGTAGTTTGCCATTGCTTTCTGAACGACCGGCCCCTATACCTTTTTCGAAAAAACCAGCACCGCCATGTTTCGAACCCGGGTATACGGGTATACGGGCTCACAAACCGCGTTCGCAAGCCCTCAGCCACAGAGACCGGTTTATATATTCCGGTTTATTATATACCGGTGTTATATATATATATATATATATATATATATATATATATATATATATATATATTATATATATATATATATATATATATATATATATATATATATATATATATATATATATATACACACACACACACACACACACACAGAGTCAAACCTCGGTTTTCATTGCCTTCGATTTTCGTCCTTTTCGGTTTTCGTCAATTTTTCTTCGCGAAAAAATGTGTCTCTGTTCTCGTCAATTGCCTCGCTTTTCGTCGGTGTGCCGACATGACCTCGCTGCTAATTTTGCGAAAACAAAGGAACCCATGTGTTCTTCTGCTCAGTGTGGCGTTGTTTTTCGTTGTGTGAGCATCACTTGCTAATAATAAAATACGAGAGCGGTATTAAAATTGCTGAAATCGGCTGCATGTACGAGAAGTCGTCATCCACTATAAGTGTCATTGTGACGAAAAAGGAAGCAATAAAAGAGGCTAATGTAGCGAAAGACATGAATGAGCTAACGAAACAGAGATCGCAAACAATTAAAGATGTCGAAGAGTTATTATTACTTTGGATAAATCAAAAACAGTTAGATGGCGATTGTGGGGTGTTAAAATAAATAAGGGGAAGTTTGAATTGTTTTGCTAGGGATATATTTGGTTCTTGTTACACAACTACGTATGTTATTTGTATCTGATTGTGGTTACAGATTAGCAAAAGCAACATTACAGCAATCGGGTCTCCCTCAACTAATATCGATGTATTAATATGCTATCTAATATCGATGCATTAGGATGCTAACTATACCCACTCCCACGCTGACTATATGCACATCTAACACATCAATGCAATCAGCATATAGCACTAGTTCCAGATTTTATTGTGGCGGTAACGAGATATACTGGTCATCTTTGCCAATGCATGTAACCATGGCTGATTCTAAATATAGGTTTGGCAAGCATGTGTGTTATTTAGTGCAGAAAAAAAGGTGGGAATTGAGAAAAAAATATGCAAGAAACCTTCCTGAAATTGCCCCCTGCAGGAGGGACAACTCGTTAGCTATTATTATTTCTTTTCTGTTACAATCTCACGGGGTTTAAAATATTGCAGACATTTGTTGCACCCTATTGCTGAGGCGTTGTGCCGGTTGCAAAGTTAATTTCAAATGGAATGAAAGCTCCTCACACAACTCGAACTATTCACCTTGATCTCTATACAGAAAGAAAATAGAGAATCTGAAGCTTGGGGCCAGTGCCATTTCTAAATAATGTCTTCTTGCGCAGTTAAGAATGACCTTCCAAATAATTCTACTTCCTTTTTCTTAGTAGACCTATATGTTTAACTTAGAAGAGAAATAATATTCAATTGAATCCATTTATCTAGACAGTGTCAATTCCTTCTCTATATATAAACCACTAAAACAAATTTTGTTACTGAAAAAGAAAACGTTAGGCATAGTACTAGACACAAGCTAAAGTATTACTAAATATTTAACTGTACTGTAGACTGCACTTCTAATGTCTCTGTCTGTGTTTTTGTTTATTTGCTTCACTTGTTAGTAATTCTAAAAGCTGCCACATATTTTTATGGCGATGAGCAAAAGCACATACTTATTCCACATTCCTACCTTTCTATCTATATATCTTGTGAACAATGTAGTCTACAAGTTTGCTACAACTACCAGTAGTGCTACTATTAATAAATGCAATGGGGTGATTTTACGTGAGGCTAGCTTTCCCTATTTTCAGTGTCCTTCGCCATCAGGTGAACTCTTGACTCCTGAAGTACTTGTAATGTACGTCCACAAGTCAAGAACGAGGGTACATCTTTGAAGTCCAACTGACCAGCGTGTGGGAAGAACACATTGCGATGTGGTCCGTCCGTCCGTCCGTCCGTCCGTCCGTCCGTCCGTCTGTCTGTCTGTCTGTCTGTCTGTCTGTCTGTCTGTCTGTCATTCATACACTTGGATATCTGCTGTGAGTGACTTATTGTCTATGTCCGGAGTAACATGACTTGGCTTCTGTTACCTAATAACCAGTGCCATTAAGAAATGCAAAGGTCCCTATGCACGCATGACAACGAACACACCGCCCTTTGCGAGCCGACTGATAAATACAAAATATGTGTCTAGCACATTATGCCCAACGCGCCTTAATGCGGGTAAAGTGGTCATTTGCTTACTTCACATATAGGCCTGAACCAAACTGGCAGGGGATCCCGGAGTTGGTTACCTTCAGAGAGCAGTGACCAGAAACCACGTGTGGAAAAGCCTCTTGTACTCATCAGCCTACTCCCCACATCTTGGGTAACTGATGTTCACCGAAGGGGTGCTCTTCTAATTTGATACTTGGGATCTTCTAATGTCCGTCGAACGAGAATCCTAATCAAAGTCAGTCCGATTTGCATATCCACCTCATGTCCTGGAGCACGTTGACTACATGTCCTGATGCTTGTTGACCACATGTCCTGGTGTTTGTTGACCACATGTCCTGGTGTTTGTTGACCACATGTCCTGGTGTTTGTTGACCACATGTCCTGGTGTTTGTTGACCACATGTCCTGGTGTTTGTTGACCACATGTCCTGGTGTTTGTTGACCACATGTTCTGGTGCATGTTGACCACATGTCCTAGTGCATGTTGACTACATGTCCTGGTGCTTGCTTACCACATGTCCTGGAGTATATTGACCACATGTTCTGGTGCATGTTGACTACGTGTCCTGGTGCTTGCTGACCACATGTCCTGGTGCATGTTGACCACATGTCCTCGTGCATGTTGACCACATGTCCTGGAACACGTTGACCACATGTCCTTGTGCATGTTGACCACATGTCCTGGTGCTTGTTGACTACATGTCCTGGTGCATATTGACCACATGTCCTGGAGTATATTGACCACATGTCCTGGTGCATGTTGATTACATGTCCTGGTGCATATTGACCACATGTCCTGGTGCATGTTGACTACATGTCCTGATGCATGTTGACCACATGTCCTGGAGCACGTTGACCACATGTCCTTGTGCATGTTGACCACATGTCCTGATGCATGTTGACCACATGTCCTTGTGCATGTTGACCACATGTCCTGGAGCACGTTGACCACATGTCCTTGTGCATGTTGACCACATGTCCTGGTGCTTGTTGACTACATGTCCTGGTGCATGTTGACCACATGTTCTAGTGTTTGTTGACCACATATCCTGATGCATGTTGACCACATGTCCTGGTGTTTGTTGACCACATGTCCTGGTGTTTGTTGACCACATGTCCTTGTGCATGTTGACCACATATCCTGATGCATGTTGACCACATATCCTGATGCATGTTGACCACATGTCCTGGTGTTTGTTGACCACATGTCCTGGTGTTTGTTGACCACATGTCCTTGTGCATGTTGACCACATATCCTGGTGCATGTTGACCACATATCCTGATGCATGTTGAAAACATGTCCTTGTGCATGTTGACTACATGTCCTGGTGCTTGTTGACTACATGTCCTGATGCATGTTGACCACATGTCCTTGTGCATGTTGACCACATGTCCTGGTGCATGTTGACTACGTGTCCTGGTGCTTGTTGACCACATGTCCTGGTGCATGTTGACTACATGTCCTGGTGCTTGCTGACTACATGTCCTGGTGCATGTTGACCACATGTCCTCGTGCATGTTGATCACATGTCCTGGAACACGTTGACCACATGTCCTTGTGCATGTTGACCACATGTCCTGGTGCTTGTTGACTACATGTCCTGGTGCATATTGACCACATGTCCTGGAGTATATTGACTACATGTCCTGGTGCATGTTGACTACATGTCCTGGTGCATATTGACCACATGTCCTAGTGCATATTGACCACATGTCCTGATGCATGTTGACCACATGTTCTGGAGCACGTTGACCACATGTCCTTGTGCATGTTGACCACATGTCCTGATGCATGTTGACCACATGTCCTTGTGCATGTTGACCACATGTCCTGGAGCACGTTGACCACATGTCCTTGTGCATGTTGACCACATGTCCTGGTGCTTGTTGACTACATGTCCTGGTGCATGTTGACCACATGTTCTAGTGTTTGTTGACCACATATCCTGATGCTTGTTGACCACATATCCTGATGCATGTTGACCACATATCCTGATGCTTGTTGACCACATATCCTGATGCATGTTGACCACATATCCTGATGCATGTTGACCACATGTCCTGATGCTCTTTGATCACATGTCCTTGTGCATGTTGACCTCATGTCCTCGTGCATGTTCCAACCTTAGAAACCGTGTGGGGGAAAATAAAATTTAAAAAAAAACAAACATCACCGGTAAACAAATGATGGGAAGAAGGTGGATATGCCGAAAAGGCGACAGAATCGCAGCTCCGCTGAAAACAGGCAAAGATATATTTCTCAGGCTGTGCTTCATCTTGTACAATCGAGCTTTCACTAGTGTTTGTTCTACATTTAACTTCTTTAATACATATTCAATCGGCTCTTATCAAAGTACCAAAATAACCTCTTTAATACATTTACCGTCTGCTGTTATCAAAGTACTATAATAACTTCTTTAATACACCTTCCATTTGTTGTTATCGAAGTACCCAAATAATTTCTTTAATACACCTTCCGTAAACTGTTATCAAAGTACTCAAATAATTTCTTTAATACATCTTCCATCTGCTGTTATCAAAGTGCCAAATTACTTTGGGTTTCCATTAAGTAATACAGTGCAGACCGGATAAGACGAACTCACATGGGACCCTAGAAATCGTTCCTCTTACCAGAAATTTCGTTATAAGAGTTCCAGCATATAATAATGCATTTACAACGTACAATACAATATTGTTCGTCACAACATAAATTCGCCACATCCGAGATCGCCTTAAGCGGTTTGCACAGAAATAAATATAATAACAACTCGCCACGACCTTCTCCGTGGGTGCCTAGAAAACTGCAGCTGTCAAGGAAATTATGGGGAAAGACTTATGCGGGAAAAGTTCTACTTTCAACAGACACAAGGTAGTTGCTACCAAATCAAAAGAAAATATTGAACGAACAAAGAAGAAGAAGAAACAGAAATTAACATTCTCCAGATGACATTAGGTTCAGAATTTTAAAACAAAAAAAGTTCCCTAAACACCTCTTTCCTCCTGACCCTTCCATTTGTTTTGTTTTTACGTTTACTGCAAATAATAACCAAAAGTTATCATTCGCTGGGAACACTTAAGAGATTGGTAAACTACTGATAATTACGGCACCACATTGGCCAAAATCCAATCTCCTTTGAAATTGTGCAACAGTCAGTCTCCAACAGAGTTACGAAAAATTGATTCTACTGGTAACAAAGAGTGAACATACGTGATGAAGTTATTGATCGAACATCATTAATTTACCGAAACAAAATGAACTGAAGTTACGTCCTGCTCTGTGCATTAACACTTTTAGACGCTCGATTCATAGTTATGGATACACAGGGAGAGATCCTAAATTATTAATAAAGAGCAGGTCATTATCCATTAACTCAATCACAGTGTTTTATTATCAACGCTAAAGATCAAATTCAGCATAAATAACCTTAGCTGCCAGCAGGAAAGCTCGAAAAGCTGAGGGAAACAAAGGCAAAGGAAAGACGAAGCATGTGAAAAGTGCTCTCAGAATAAAAACTGACATATTTTTTATTTTTTTCTTGGAAATTGAAAGAAACTGATCAGAAAATTAAGAATGAGTGGCATTTCAGCCATCTTATTATCTGAAGATAATAGATACACTAAATTAGATGTCGGTGAAAGGAATTCTCGGTACAATGTTAATGATAACGAAGAAAGGGCAATTGCTAATTGTCACCAGCATCCGGCATCTTGTTCTGTGCATGACTTTACTGGCATAACAGTCTGTCCCTATCATCACTGTCACTACAGTAGTTGTACAGGCATATGTGAAGAATGTAGCTGAACAGGCATCTGTTAAGACTGTAGTTGTACAGGTATCTGTGAAAAATGTAGTTAATGAACATAATTATAATTACAGTATTCATCACCATCATCTTCCGCTTTTGCCGTCAAGCTTGGGTGGAATAAGTGATGTTCCAGCTCCCAATGGGTGGAATTGGATAGTGTCATTCATTTGATTGTACAATGTCTGTGATGTCGTAAATCTATTTTCTTCTCCGGCGACATCTTGCTGTCGTAGCAGATGTTCTTTGATGTAGAGCCAGTGCTGGTAGATGATGGTGTTGCGTTCTAACCAGATGGTAAACCATTTCATCTGCCTTTCAGTATATGTGGCACAAGGTGTTGATCCCACTGTTGATAACAGCTGTCCTCAAGCATCTCATCTCGCAGGTGTTGACTTTGCGTAAATATGATTTGGATAATGTCTAAGCTTGATAATGGTATCATTGGGTTTTTCTGAAAATGCTATTTATTATCTGGCGTTTTATAGACGTAGATATATGTGGATATTTCAGTACGTGAGATTGTTGATATATAAGCACACTTGCTTTTTGACATCTGATTTCGATTTTTCTGTCTGTTCTGTCATTTTCATTGATCACACTCCCTATACGTTTAAATCCTTTAACTTATTTTATGGATGAATGATTATTTATCAGTATCTTCAGTGGACCATTTTTAATAATTATTTTTATTATTAAATAATTGAAACAAAGTTTATTTAGGCACTTTGATAACCCTAAATTGAAGATGTATTAAAGAAGTTAAATGTAAACAAGCACAAGCAGGGGCAGCATTTTGCAAGAAAAAGAATATTCTGTGAAATATATCTTCGTCAATCCAAGTGAAAAGAAACAGTTCTTAAGAGCTTATATATAGCTATTTCTGATGCACGGAAGTTTATCATGGACAATGAGCAGACTACTGTGGAATTATTTAGAGACTGCAGGGATGTGGTGTTAAGCAAGAATTTTCGGAACTCAATGGTCCGATAAAGAAGGTAATAGTTTAGTTTAGTTTAGTTTAGTCGATGGATCAACATCACGGTACACGGGTGCAACCCACAAGTGCTCCGTTTTCCTCCTAACTCAAATCTGAGTCTGGAGAAACTCAGCTCAGTGCACGAACTCCGTAGCACCGGCGAGAATCCTGAAAATACTTTGGGTAGATTTTTAACTCGAAATTTTGCCCGGGCAGCGCCGTTAGGCTACTCTTTTTCGATTTCCAACTGCCAAGGGATGTTTTTACGTGCGCAACAATACACACGGGCGTCCGATCTCACTACCCAGAGACCAGGGGACATTTTATTACTAGAAGTCCACGTGAAAAAATCCCGGTCATTACCGGGGCCTGAACCCGGGACCTCCAGCACTCGAGGCGGACACCATACCCCGAGACCACGCAGCCCCCAAAAAGAAGGTAATGAAATATCCTGAAAGAAGTTGACTCACGAGAATAACTGGTCCCAGCATTAGAAGACAGTGTTTGGATACGTCGTGACAAAGGGATGCTGGAGGCAGAGAGATTTCACAGGGAGGAAGGAAGGCGATCGAGTGAAAAGATTATAGACAGTTTAACGTCATGACATGAAAGACTATCGTTGTCAAATGTGATTGGCAACACGAGACAGAAGTCTATGGACAGACATGATCATCAACAGCACACACATGAAGAAAAAACCCAGATACAACAAGGAGAGATGCTCCAGTGTGCACTGCTACACACCAGCCGTGATGGGTCGTGTGTAAATTATAAGGTTTTAGGATCAGACGTGAATTCATCGCCCATTTGTCGCATGATTGCGCACTCCGTCTTGTTCACTGCTGCACATCACAATTTCAAAACACACTTCTCACTAAGGGTTTGCACTAGAGAGAATTGGGATGCTAGGAATGTGGCGTCAACAGTATTAATAGCTGTGACACCCAATGATGGACAGATCATGTGGTTTAAGCCCGTTCTGTCCATTGGTTAACCTAGAATAATCGCGTCGCCCGCGAAATATTCTGGGTCCAGCGACGCTAAATTTCGGCACTTGCAGAGCGACCGGCAAAGCATCTAGATGTGGTTTAGGTCTCTGTATGTCCCTCATCCTGATTCAGAAGGAAAGCTTCAGACGAAATTATGCCTGAGTTTGTTTATTTCTGAGTCAGGTAAAGCTTTAAGTATGAGAGTGTGTGTGTGTAAGTTCCGGCACTAATATATATATATTTATTCTTCTATTGGAAGATAGAACCCAACTTTCAACCAGTCCCAAAATGGCTACTCTCTGCCAGCACTGATGTAGATATCTGACTCCATCTCTCATTCGTTTCCAGAAGAGTGCGGTACAATCACTATGTCTGAAGCTGTGAAAAGAGGCTCAATTATGCCCAGACTGTTTCCTATTCTTGAGTCTAAATCCCACTGGCTGTCTGACTGTGTTCAGAGCAGGTTTAGTACAAGATAAACTATGATCTGTGTGCTTGGTGTCGCCTTAGTTGCAATCCACAGCGAATCGCCAACACACGCGAATGTGAGAAGGAGGAATGAAAGACTCTACCTCTTATCTTATATGTTCGTAGCGTGAAGACAGAATGTGTGTGTAACTGTTTAGCATCCAGGACTGGTCCAGCATTTATACTGTTGTGATTTATTCGAACAAGCATTTAGCACTCTGACGAACAACAGTCCAGCTAACAGACCAACACCGGCACTCAAGTGAACGAATAAAAGACGAATGGTGTTAGTTTGAGAGAATGAGTACAATGTGGTGTCTCATCTTTCTTTCACTCTGTATATATATATATATGTGTGTGTGTTATTGAATGAGAGGCAGTGTAAATCCTCATAAGGAACATTTCACATAGACCTCCACATTCATACCCATTATATGTTACTTATATTAACTTTAGAGTGAAATATTTAATGTATGTTTCTTTACATTATTACTTTGATGCAACATGTGGAATGTAGTTTATTAAACCATCACCCTGTTTGACCGAGTAAGTAAAGGACATAATATGCTTTCATGCATAAGCACTTCTAAACTGTCAAGGGGAAATATCACCCCAGTGTCAGAAGAAGTAAGTAAAGGAAATGACAGAAGAGGTGAGAGGGTATAAACAGGAAAGTATCCAGGCAGACTAAAACAATGGTGGCAGCACTGATTGGTAACATGAGTTAATGAGAACAATCATCCTATTCTGTTCCATTACTATGTAGGGATCAGATATGCTGGGTACATCTCATCATTTACTCTCCATCATTCTTTTCTGGCCTTGTCAGTCACTGTGTCTGTGTCCTCTGTGAGAACAACAGCCAACCGGCCCTAGGTACAAGTGCAGTAAAAAGAAAGCTTGCCCAATATATTTGCTGATGTCTAATGCCAGTACAAGGAGACACAATGTAGCTCTTAACTTGTAGGTACTTCCTGAATCTGCTACCTTCTGTACCTCATGTCTGTAAACCCTTTTCATTCTTGTCCACTGGAGAATCATCATCCTGTGGCTAGATATAAATGTGTTCACCATGTTTATCCACCTCAGGTGAGGATGGCGGTGTTCGCAGATTGTCATGATCCAGAGGTGCAGAACATTGCCCAATAATGTACAATGGCTGTCAACCTAGAGCAGATCTGTAATATAAAGGTGCAACAGGAATCTGTGGCCAGGACCAAGAATATTCAATGAGTCCCCACTGAACTGTGCCCAAACCGGATCTGTGTTTCATGATTGATCTGGTGAAGTGTAGAAACAGTTCTAAGATCATTAGGATCAAGTTTATACCTCAATGCAAATTACTTACAAATATGGCAGAAGTTTGGCAACATTTCATCACTGCTATACTTTGATTTTACTCAGGGAAACTTTATACTTGTGAGAACAATCAATAACTTTCAGGAACAGAGAGTAGTCATGGACTCCTCTGATTCATACAGTGTGTAGAGACTGTTTAGACTATTTGTTTTACAAATCCTTGAGAAATGTTCCAGTACCATCTGGGGTATTTATTACAGAAACAAGAGCAGGCTAACTGATGGGAGGGCTTAGTGGCCAAATGACTGAAGTCATCTCTGAACATGAGAGTTCTTATTTTTAATGTTGAATATGAACATTATCTCAATGTCTTGATGTATTTCATATATGTCATCATGCATCACTGGTTACTTCCACAGGTTTTTTATTTTGATTAATAAACCAAAATTAACTGTTCCTGCATTTTTCTGTCAGTCCATTGTGGTGTGACAAAACTTTTCATTATTATCTATGTGTTTAGTTAATGTAACTACTTCACATAAAGGTAGTATCTGGAACTACAGGTGACTGGGTAAACACTAATAGACAGCTAAATTCTGTTCTATTGTAATCTCCCAGGTTCCAGTTTACTCAGAAAAGGGAACTTTAAATTTTATTAATTCCTGTGACCATTTCATCTAAAAGGGAAAATGATCATAGGTGGGGGACTCTCGAGCTAACTAAGTTTCTCTTTTCGGGAAGGAAGATTTTGGAGGGAAGAAATTAATTTTCCTGGGAAAACTCCTAGATTTCCAGAGCTATTATGGGTCACTTTGGCTTCCAAGAACCCATCCCCTCCAAATGAAATCAGTCCCATCCTCATAGCTGTACTTCATTGTGGGGTAAGTCAGAGTGGGTACTGCTTCCAACTCCCAACATGTCACACCATTATCTTCTCATTCCAGTGCTGTACTCTGGTTCAAGATAAGTTGTAATGAGTCGCCAACACTGTTTGCTTTGAATTTTTCCGATGCACTCTAGACCACCTGTGGATGTGGCATGTAAAATAGAGTACTGGTTATTGCCCTAGCTCATCGACACACTATTAACGACGCTGAGAAGAATAACAAGTCACATTATCTTATAATACCGAGGCGTGTTAGAGATTTCCAGGGCAGGCGTTAGGAACCCCTATGTATCTGTTAAAATAGTTCAGGGTAACATATCGCATTTTAAAAATACAATTAATATACATTGTCTTAGTATCCATTTATATTTGTCACGGAGTGAAGAAGTTGTGAAAAACATCGCTTCATCAAGATTGTCCTCTAGTACGAGAGACCTACCAAGTGACATCCTAATCATAGTATCTTAATTAAGGCTACCTATAATTTTACTACAGAACTACGTAGCCACAGTATGGAGCTAGCACCACACATCCAGTATGTCTAAAGGCGCGTGAAAGGTTTTGTTTTTTACATCGGCTAACGCTCTGCCTATAGACCAGGTGGTCATGTGCTCGAATCCCCTGCGGTGTGGGTATGTTGTTTTCATTGGTCTGGACTCAACCTAACCTAACACGAGTAGCAGGTGTAGGAATAGTCATTGACAAGAGGAATATGACAAATACAATATATATATATATATATATATATTTAAATACACACACACACACATACATACATATATACATACATGCTATTTTATATATATATATATATATATATATATATATATATATATATATATATATATATATATATATATATATATATATATATATATAAAGAGCATGTATGTATATGTGGGTGTGTGTGTGTGTGTGTGTGTGTGTGTGTGTGTGTGTGTGTGTGTGTGTGTGTGTGTGTGTATTTGATGCGTTCGATAACGGTCCATTCGATTGTGATGAAATTTTCTACATGTTGTCTTTTAATTCCCGTGCAACCAACTGTCATAGTTTCTTAGTGTACAATCAGATATTTGCTTACTAAACTTTAATTTTGTAATTACATGATTTAACATAAGAAAAGTTATTTAAAGGGACATAACTTTTAGTAGCATTGCTATATCTTAGGTTATGTCCCCTGGCTATAGATAGATAGATAGATAGATAGATAGATAGATAGATAGATAGATAGATAGATAGATAGATAGATTGATAGATTGATAGACGGAGGGAGAGAGGGACAGACGGACGGGCAGGTAGGCAGGCAGGCAGGCAGACAGACAGTCAGACAGACAGACAAACAGACAGACAGCCGCCAGGGTCGTCAGACAGACAGACAGACAGACAGATAGATAGATAGATAGATAGATAGATAGCTAGCTAGATAGATAGATAGATTGATAGATAGATAGATCCCCGCCAGGGCCTGGGCGAAGCCGGGCCGGATAAGCTAGTGTATGTGTATATATATATATATATATATATATATATATATATATATATATATATATATATATATATATATAAGAAAGAATGATAAAAGTGAAAATAACAGAACAGACAATTACTACATATATACAAATATACGCACGATGTGACACACGCAACAGTGAGCAAGAATGTGTGGAGTTCTTCGAAGACATCCATGATATGCTTAATAAAATAGAGAAGCAAGATAACATAATAGTTATAGGAGACTTCAGCGCAAGACTAGGAATAACAGACCGTACATAGAGAAATAGTTTCGATCATTTGGAGAACAACACAATGAAATAAATGATAACGGAAGTAGATGAATAGAACTATGCACTCAATACTGTCTCTTTATAACAAACGCATTGTTTAAACACACAGACTCACAAATAAACACCTGGTTTAGATGGAACAATCTAGACAACAAGAGTCAAATTTATTTCATATTAACAAGAAAAACAAACAGAAAGTGAAATATATTAGATGCAAGGGCAGTGCCCAACTTAAGTGTAAACACAGACAGCAAAGCAGTTATTACTCCAATAAGACCAATTAAGAGGAAAGAAAAGACCAGCAAAAAGCATATCATGCGAATTAGAAAACTTTAAAAATCTCAAAAACGACACAGTTATTGAACAGTATGAGAAAGAATTAAATGAAATCTTTGTAAGATCACCTATAGAAAAAAAAAAGTGAAAGAGGAATGGGAGATATTCAAATCAAGTATTTTAAAGACTGCAAAAGTAATATGTGGAACCACGGAAAAATGCAAAACACGAATAAAGAAAATAACAAATTGGTGGGACGGCGAGGTAAAGACAGATGTAAAAGACAAAAAGAAAAAGTATATAAAGTGAGTGAAAAGCAATCAGGATCGTGATTACATCGAAAATAGATAGCAGGATCGTGATTACATCGAATATAGATAGCTAGAAGACAAGGGAATAGAATAATAAAGGGAGAGAGAGAGAGAGAGAGAGAGAAACAAAAGGACTGGAAGGAATATGGAGAAAGCCTAATTAAAAACTACAAGGAGGCAACTAGAAACGTCTACAAAAAGATTTGTGCAATGAGAACCAGAGCAGAACTTCTTTGACCCAACTGAAATCATTAATAACGAAAAGGGAAGAACCAATAAGTGGACAAAAATAAATCCTTAAAAGATGGAGGCAGTACTTCAAAGAACTTCTCAACGTGTCATCAGATGACACAGGTATCCATGAAACTGGCACAGATGCCATCGAAGAACTAGAACCAGACATACTGAAAGAAAATATTAGAGAAACCATAAGATTAGCCCCATTGAATAAATCACCGGGACAACGCGAAATTCCAAATGAACTAATTAAGTCAGCAAGAGAAGTATGAATATCATGGCTACATAGACAGCAAGAGAAGTAGGAATAGCATGGCTACATAGACAGCAAGAGAAGTCGGAATAGCATGGCTACATAGACAGCAAGAGAAGTAGGAATAGCATGGCTACATAGACAGCAAGAGAAGTAGGAATAGCATGGCTACATAGACAGCAAGAGAAGTGGGAATAGCATGGCTACATAGACAGTAAGAGAAGTGGGAATAGCATGGCTACATAGACAGTAAGAGAAGTGGGAATAGCATGGCTACATAGACAGTAAGAGAAGTAGGAATAGCATGGCTACATAGACAGCAAGAGAAGTAGGAATAGCATGGCTACATAGACAGCAAGAGAAGTGGAAATAGCATGGCTGCATAGACAGCAAGAGAAGTAGGAATAGCATGGCTACATAGACCCTGTTTGGGTATAACAACAGACACCATGAGACTGGGGAAGCGTCGCAACTATCGCAATTTATAAAAACAAAGGCAGTAAGAGAGACTGCACACAATACGGAGGCATTTCCCTTGTGGTTCATTCTTAAACGATACGGTGTTAAGTACACATTTTAAAAAAGTGTGTAGAAGTTATATAACAGTGAATGTGTGGTAAGAACAAACAGAGGACACTCAGATCCCTTTACTATAAGATCCGGAGTAGGACAAAGTTGTGTCATGGCCATATTCTTGCTCATAACCTGTGTAGACAACACAATACATAAACCAGCCAAACAGAGACAGTAACAACACATCATGACCCAGGGAATAAAGAAGAACAGAAGAATAACCAACGGCGAATTATACCATTAAAGGAGTTCTATTTGCGGACGAATCGAGCACTAATAGCGAAATCAGAAGCAGAATTATAAGTCCACATAAAAAGGCTAAACAAAGTGTGTCTTGAGAATAACGTTAAAATTAGCATAAGTGAAAAGAGGTAATGACCATAACCACAAAAGAAAAAAACAACAAAGATTCATTTAAAAGAACACCTCCTGAAACAAGTAAAGAGCTTCATGTATTTAGGAAGTATAATATTATCAAATGGCAACCCAAAAGACAAGATCGAAAATAGATGTAATAAGGCAAACCAACTCATTGGACAAATTGTAATAATACTACAGAATAAACACGAATAAGTATATACTTAAAAAGCGGTCTATAACACTATATTCCTACCAACTCTATGCTACCAATGGCAAACTTGGACAAAGACCGGAAAAGAGAAAAGAAAACTTACAACAACGGAAATGAGGTTCCTGAGAATAATATTCAATGTATCAAGAAAAGAGAAAATCAGAAATGACAAAATCAGGACTAAAGTGGGGGTTACAGCAGCATTAGATTTAAGATAAACAGCAAGTTAAATGGTTTGGCCATATACTCATTCACTCATTGGCACCTTGCAGTCTTGACAGACGATAGTTTGTGCTTCAAAAAGGCATAATAACCTTTACCCATGGCCGTAGCGAATGTTACTGATAAGGTCAATTCGCTCTGTAACGTTCACAGTGGGTGCATGTGAACACGTGGTCATTTCCACCATCATGCACCATCTTACGTCTCACACGCTCGGTGTTTGATTTATCTGCAGTAATTTTGTCCTTTGTCTTTATTCCATTTCGGATGTTTGCCCTCCATGCAACACGTTCAGCGGTGACTTGCTCCCAATGTGCATTATCAATGTCTGTATCAATCATGTCCCGATTACACACATTTTGTATCGTAGTAGAGGCCGACCCTGAGATCTCTTACTCATCTGTAATTCACCAAAAAGATGTCCTTTGGTATTCTACCATCAACCATCCTCCTAAGATGTCCTATACATCTAAGTCTACGAAGACTGAGCATGGAATAAACCGTCACACAACCTGATCTTTCTAATACTTCAGTATTTGTGATTTTGTCTTGCCACTTAATACCAAGGATTCTTCGCAGACACCGCATATAAAAGCTGTTTAAACGTTTCTCTTAGTGTGAGTAAGTTGTCCAAGTTTCACTGCCATAAAGAAGAGTACTAAGGACACAGGCTTGATACATAAGGACTTTTGTTTTGGCAGTAAGCTTCCTGTTCTCCCAGACTCTTTTCTTAACCTGTTCATTGTTGTTGCTGCCTTACCAATCCGGATGTGATTTCCTGATCTAGGGATAATTTGCTATTTACCACTGATCTTAGATATGTAAAATGGTCTACCATCTCTAGTTCGGCGTCGTCAATAAAGATTGATGGTACCCTATGTGCACCTTGTGACATAATCTGTGTCTTCTTTTGCTAATTGTTAACCCAAATTCAGAACAAGCATTGGAAAATGCAGATAGTAGACATTGTAATTCTTCCTCAGAGTGGGTCGTAACTACTACATCATCTGCAAAAAGCAACTCTCTGATCAGTACCCTCCTAATTTTGATCTTGGCCTTCAATCTCTGAGCATTGTAGAGGCCGCCATATGAGCGTGAGTGAATGTATATACCACCATCCTGATCACGAAAGGCATATTTCAATAGAAGTGAAAAGTATATTCCAAAGA
Organism: Cepaea nemoralis; assembly: GCA_014155875.1. Lineage (NCBI taxonomy): Eukaryota > Metazoa > Mollusca > Gastropoda > Stylommatophora > Helicidae > Cepaea > Cepaea nemoralis. The sequence goes on along the minus strand of JACEFZ010028357.1, from coordinate 49,990 downwards.
CTCCCCTCTTGATTTCAAACTCTTCTGAAGTTGCACCATCAAACTTGATTATACCCTTCATGCCTGTGTGGAACGATTCCACAATGGACAGAAGAGTTGGTGGGCAGCCAGTCTTCTTTAGTGCCTTGAACAGACCCTCACGACTGACCAAATCAAAAGCCTTTGTGAGGTCGATGAAGGCATTAAACAGTGGTTGATTCTTGCATTTGTCGCAATGAGAATATCATATCAATGGTCGTCCGGTTTTGTCGAAAGCCACACTGTGATTCCGGGTTGACTTGATCTCCTAGGACTTGAAGTCTGTGCAGAACAATTCTGGCAAATACTTTTCCAACAATACACAGAAGTTAGATACCCCTATAATTGTTGCAGTCGCTCCGATCACCCATGTTTTTGTACTGTGTTATGATGCTTGAATCATTGAAATCCTGTGGGACGTTCTTCTCGCCAGCATAGCTCTATTAGCTGGTGGATCTGTAGAGTGAGTAAATCTTGTCCACTCCTGATAACCTCTATTGGAATCCCATCCTTACCTGGAGCCTTGCCAGATGCAAGTTCATTTATAGCACACTTAACTTCTGATTTGACCATATAACTAGGCTACTAACTAACAGCATACCACAAAGAGCAATGATGTACAGACCAAACAGAACCAGAAGAAGATACCGACCATGTAAACGATGGACAGAGGGAATAACAGAATCCATCGGAATCACGATATATCATACTACAAACAGGCACTCTCTCGCTGTTTATGCCTCACTTCGACACCCCAAAGTACAAGAGGAACAAGATGAGATTAGATAAGATGGGGTTAGAGCTATGCACTCGATACTGCTTCTTTATAACAAATGCATTGTTTAAACACAAAGACTCACAAATGAACAGACTCAGTCAGCAATTCTCAGAATACAATCACACACATCGCATCAGTTTCTGCATGCACTAGCTACACAGTTATCAAGACAGATATTTTGAGGTCAGTTTTCTACATTTATTAACTTTCATGTTGTTTTTGTTATTTATCTAGCGGCTCATCGACTTCCTGTCTTCTGCCAAATGTCTTGCAGTGATATATAGAAGTGTTCATTAGCTGTTTTTCTGTTCTATATAAAGTGTTGCTTTAATCTGGCTTTCGTGAAACTAATGATTTTCTGATATCTGTAAGAGCTGTACATTTATAACAAGATTTACACTCCGGAGAAAGTTCTTGCTGGAGTCTGTTCATGAATATTTTAATTTTGATAATGATAACTTTACAAAATACAACCAATTAGAATCACAGAAATGCTTAAATGCACAGGAGCCAAAAATATCCAAGCAGTAAATGGTTGTTAGAAATAATACATCCACTAGAACGAATTTATTATTTTAAAAAGTGTGTAAAGGACAAGAGGTTAAAATTCATTGCTCTGGGTTTTATCCCATATTGCTTGGTCTGTTTCCGCAGGGCGGCCTGTCGACAGCGTGTCACAGACGACGAACTCCGTAGCTTGAGCTACGACCAATGGGGGTATCCGAGAAACTGCACTCGTAAACCTAACTATTTAGTCCGGAATCGAATGTAACAACCTTGGGGGCGCGAGAGAGGTGATATAACCACTTCATTATGAAGACTCCCAAATAGAATGAAATAACAAGCAATATCATATGAGGTGGTTGATCTGAGACTGGCATTCACACACCGTAGACACAAAATGTCAGCCAGCATCCAAACACCGATGAGCTGTCCCATAAATTTACATCAAAACCACTCACAAAACTCAATCGTCGTTACTGCATGGTTAGGCCTCACAAGAATCGAGAGCAACTGCTTCTCCTTCCCGATAACGCGCGTCCTCACAAAAGTTTGAAAACACGGGAGGCAATCTATAAAATGTAGCAGAATGTACTCCCTCATCCACCTTACAGTTCAGACCTGACACCATCTGATTTCCATGTTTAAGAATGCTATCTGTGGTACATAGTTTGAAGACAACGAGGGGGTGATTAGTGCAATGATTAAATGGCTACAAAAACAGGACAAAATGTAGAACAGATCTGGGATACATGCTCTTGTTTTAAGATGGCGAAAGCCGTTAAAGTTTATGGGGATTATATTGAGAAGTAGAAATGTTTGCTGCATATGTGATTGAACATTGTGAATAAATTCCATGTGTATGTTATTAACGGTTTAAAGAGATAATAATTATGGTGCATAACTTTCTGACCTACCCTCGTAATTTGAAGGTGATGTTGTTCAAAGAGGGTAGAGGCTAAGACAATATTTGCAGGCCCAGCATTTTATTTCGAATACGCCAGGATGTAATGGGAAGAGGGGGAGTGGGGAGTTTCTTTGCCGCTACCCCTTGCATTTTTCAAAGGTTGGTAAAACATGCATTGATGTTGGCACTCATGACCAGTCAAGTAGTTGGTGGACGACGTTTTAAGAAAATTAAGAACTTTTAAGAGAAATATGAACATATGTTGAGTGACTGTTAGAAATACTTCTTCTTCTGCGTTCATCCTGATTTTTTTTTCCGGATGTGACTGCGTTTTGCCTGTTTACCGCAGAGCTGCGTTCTTGCGTCGTTAGGCCGACACATCCGACTTCTGCGGGCATTTGTTGACCGGGTTAACCTTTCCGGGGGTTAGACAATACGATGCTTGTATCGCTGAAGAGATATCACCTTACAGATTACATTTTCAAGATGTATGGGGTTCATCGCCATCTTGAATGGGTGTAACAAGCTACGTGGAGGGTCCCAAATAGCCCGGTCACAATATTTCAAATATCTTCTATAGCCCTGGCTGGGATAGGTCTTTACCTGCCAACCCTCCTCCGTTTTCCCTGGACTCACTGTCACTCTTCTTTCGACCTAGGGACCTATTTCCTGCAGTGTTCTTCTGGCTGATCCATATATATAACGCAGTGATCTTTGGAATAAACTAAAAATGATTTATTAAATCAATAAAGGACAGCACAGGAAAACATCAAGGCAGTTAACACAGATAGTTCTAACAGACACAACACGGATAAAGTTCAGACACAGAGCATCAAGGCTTTACATCATAGACCAAGCTGTAGTCAAGGTCCGCTCTGTCCACATATCGCTCACCAAATGAGAAGTCCTCCTTGCTTTCAGGTACTGGGTTGTATGTATAACAGCCTTCTGTAGCACCGAACTTCCACGTTCCATGGACCACAGTCTTTATGAATCAAATGTTCTAGGGAAATGCCATGGAATCACTTGGCATACTGTCAGGTAGGAAATAATAATCTGGAGTACCGTTCTTATAGATTGATGGGTGTGTCTGGGTGATTGGCGGGTTCAGCCACTATTACAAAAGGACACAATTCCTACGTATCGAGATGACTGGTAATGTTTCAGTACAGCTGATGGACCGTATCGAGATGACTGGTAATGTTTCAGTACAGCTGATGGTCATCCTTTCAAGGTCAGCAGTGGCTCTATCTCGTAGGTGACATATCCACGGACTTAGCATGGCCCAAACCTTGCCATGGCAGAGTCATTAACATACTTTCTGCTTAGAGCCCCGTCGACTGTTCATATCACCCAAACAAGGACCCTGGAAAGGACAAACATTTGTGAGAGTCTCCAGCCTAAACTTCTGGTACAGCCGACATGAAGACTCCTTATGGTCTCAGCACATCAGCTGCCTTACCAACATATATACATACATCCTAATCAAGAGCCCTGATTGAACCTGCCCGACCTGACAAGAGGTCCTGGATTGGCGGTGTCTTTTATAGACTAGGCCTTTAGCTTGACGGAGTCCTGTCGTTTGACCCTAGGTACTTTTTGCTTACACGACTCACACTCCACACTCATACCAAGCCTTTATTACTATTGGGCACATTCATTTCCATGCTTCCCTCTCACTTGCAAACCATGCCTTCCTCACACCTAAGATCTTGTGGTGTGGTGCGCCCAGCAATCGGTGTGTTTCTCCCCCCTAAGTGGGGTTATATGGCACACCGTGTATTTCCCCATTCAAAGAAGATACTACCCCCTCCCGGCCGCCGCTCTCGACTGAGCTGTCGCCCCAATGTACCGGCATTGCCCTGCACAAGCCAAGGGGTAGATAAGTTCAGGTTCTCTCAGTGAGATAGAGGAGTCCATTATCCTCCCGACATCATCCTATCGAGTGACAGACGAAAGAGATAGTCCTGTGGCTAGCCTCTTCTGGCTCAAGAAGATAGATCATAGATTACTATAGCTATCCAATGATGATATTCCACAGAAAGATGACCAGATGCCCAATTCAAGCCGTAGACAGAAAGATAGCAACAGCTCATCTGACGCCAAGAACAAATGAAATCCTCTGGGGAGATATATTGTTCCGTTTCACTTCCCCGGCTATGCCAAGAACAAGACGCCCATTTAGATTGCCAACGGTCAACCAACTCTTCATTGGTTATGATTGGCTTTTCGCCAATTCATCTTCCCCTTTGAGACAAAATACATTTATAAGTCCAGGTCTGTCTGGACCACCCACAACCCAAGTTTACCTTTCAAAATGTCTCAGTAGTAGTTGCACTTCTGTCGTTATCTTTAATTAACTTTGACAAGTTGCAACTTGCAAACGGTAGGTGTTGGCACGGCCATCAATTGACCAGCCGCTGCACCAGTGCACATTTGACGCAAGGCGCTCCTTCGGGACTACCCGAAAGGAAAGACCAATATATACTCGCTCCATGTAAAGATTGTGGTATGAAGATAACCCAAAGAACCATCTTTCATGGAGAATTGAGCGAACAAGAGAACTGAGAGCTTCCGAAAGCCGGTTCCCCCTGTTTACCAAGAATAACAGAATACATAAGGACATGGGCCACTGGCGTTTCGCTACATAGGCCCCCTCTTAAGAAAGTCGAACCCTACGAACTTTCTACTGTCAGTGGTTCTGTTCGAATGACCCCACCCTCACATTCAACCATAGGATGCCGTGATAGGAAATCTGCTCCCACATTCTCCCTTCCGGGGATGTATTCGACCGTGAACTGATACGGTTGTAGGAGCAATGACCATCTCATTAACCTCGCGTTCAGTTTCTTAGAAGTTGCCAAGAACGTCAGAGGTTGATGGTCGGATTGCACTTTGAAATGGACTCCATACAGATAAGGTTGAAATTTCTGTACCGCCCACACTAGAGCTAGACATTCCCGTTCGACGGTGGAGTAATTCCGTTCGGCGGGTAACAGTTTTCGACTGGCATATGCCACCGGACACAGCACCGAAGGATTATCTCGCCCTTCCTGCAACAGAGTTGCCCCAATCCCTATGTTACTCGCGTCGGTTCTCAGAACAAACGTTTTCTCCAAATCTGGGAGTTGCAGGACTGGCCTATCCACCAACGCCTGTTTCAGCTTCCCATAAGCCTTTTCACAGCTCGGGGTCCAGATTATAAGATCTGGCGATCCTTTCTTCAGAGTCTCGGTTAACGGCGCCGCAATTTCGTTGAACTTTGGAATAAATTTCTGGTAAAACCCACACAGAGACAAGAAAGACCTAACATCTTTTTTGGATCTAGGACGGGGTGCGAGACGGACCTTTTCAATATTCTTTTCTTCCGGTACCAGTCCCCCTGGGGTAATAGTGTGTCCCAGAAATTCCAAGGATTGATAGCCAATCATGCATTTGGCTGGACGGGCGGTTAACCCTTCCTCTTTTAACCTTTTGAAGATCTGTCCCAAGGACCTCAGGTGATCCTTCAGATTGTCAGACGCGATGAGAATATCATCCATAAACGAGACGACAGAGGGATCCCTTAAAGGATCTAATAACTTTCTCATCATGCGTGTGAACACACTGGGCGCATTACTCAGCCCAAAAGGCATCACCTTAAATTCGTAATGGCCGCTCGGAGTACTGAAAGCGAGCATGGGCCGAACCTCAGGCTTCACAGGGATCTGATAATATCCCCGACTTAAATCGATTTTTGAGAAGTACTTTGCCCTATTTAATCTGGCAAATAGTTGATTTGTGTTTGGTAACGGCTCAACTTGGAATGTCGTACAACTGTTTAAATGCCTGTAATCAATACATAAGCGGTGCTCCCCGCTTGGCTTCCTCAACAAGACAACCCCGGCATTATAAGGAGAAGTCGAAGGAGTTATGATGTCATCATCCAGAAGCTTCTGGATTTCTGCTTCCAGGGCCTTCTCTTTCGAAAAGGGCACTGGATATATTTTTTGGCGAATGGGGTCTTGGGTAGTCAGAGTCATATCAAACTCGACCAACCCTGTCCGCCCTGGACGATCGGTAAGAATCTGTTGATGGGACTCCAACAAACGGATGACCAGTTCTGTTTCTTCATTCGACAGATCAGGATTTATATGTACATCCTTATAGGTTTCCCCAGGATGTAATGGATACTCCCTATCCGCGTCTTCGCCCGATTCAGTTTCCATCGCGACCGCCATAGTCATGAGTGGGAGAGAAGTACCATCGGATCGTTCCTCATATTTTTTTAGGAGGTTAATGTGGAAGATTTTAGATTTCCCCCTGATCCGGATAGCATAATTGGTACGGGACACAACCCTTTCCACCGGGAAAGGCCCCTGCCAACCAATCTCGAGTTTATTGGAACCTACTGGAAGTAACAACAGAACCCGATCCCCCACCTTAAGAGATCTATCTTTCGTCCTTCTATTGTAGTAGGCCGCGTGTCTCTTCCTGGCCGCTCTCAGATTCTGAGCTGCCAAAGCCCAACCCGTCTGGAGTTTCTTCTTTAACTCTTCGACGTATTTATATGAGGATACAACTTCTTCGGAAGTTTCTTCCTCTGTCCAACATCTCAATAAGGCTTCTAAGGGACCCTTGATTGGCCTCCCGAATAGTAGAGTGGCTGGTGGCAACCCGGTCGACCCATGGGGAACCTCCCGATAGGCGAACAAGGCGGCCGAGATATACTCATCCCATCTGTCTGGTTTCTCTTGAGCCAGCTTCCGAAGCATGGTCATCAAGGTACCATTAAACCTCTCTACTTGCCCATTAGACTGAGGGTGGTATGGGCTTGTGTGAATGTGGTTAGTCTGGAAGATACGAAAGACTTCTTCCATCAGCTTACCACAGAACTGAGACCCATTGTCCGTTAGGATCTGGTTGGGAAATCCCAACCTAGTAAAGGTCTCCATCAGTGCATCAGCCACTCGCTTAGAGTCGATTGTGGCCAACGGTATCGCCTCGCCCCACATGGAACAGCAATCCACCATCGTGAGAATGTACTTATTCCTCTTCCTAGTCCGAGGAAGAGGACCAACAAGATCGATGGCAACTCTCTCGAAAGGAGAGTTCATAATGGGCATGTCTCCCAGGACTACCGGAGCTGTCCAGTGTTTTGGTGCCACACGCTGGCACTCTGGGCACGACTTGACGTACCTACGCACGTCTCCAGTCATCCCTGGCCAGTAGTAATGGCAGGAAATGCGCTGGAGAGTTGCCCCGACACCCATATGTCCACTGAAAGAAATGGTGTGTCCCATATGAAGAAGCTGTTCCCGATAAGCCTTAGGAACTACCAGCTGTCCATGCTGGCGATCCTCCACTCCGGCTCTCCGGTACAGTAACCGATTCTTCATATAATACTGACCCCGTCTTGGTGGGTCAGAACTTTTGGGCAACTGGTTGAAGCAAGGTTGCAAAGTAGCATCCTGGCTTTGAGCAGCTCGTAACTCCCCAGGCAAGGGATTCACGATCAAGGCCGGCGTCTGCTCATCCTCCGATTGAGATCTAGTTTGCATCGCCCCTACGTACATGGGTTCGGTTGGAATCCCTAGAAAGACGTAGCGACAACCCAAGATCATTGGGAAGATCGGATCTAGCAGAACGGCTGCCTGTATAGTGCCGGTAACATATTTAGATTTGATGTCTACCTTCGCAATTGGAAGAGACATCGCTACCGCACTCTTTGTCGCCGTTTGAATCTCAATAGATTCCCCGGTTAGCTGCTCCGGGCTCACTAAGTGTGAGGAAATTACAGCCTCAAACTGCAGACCGGTGTCATAGAGACACTCAACTGGTTGTCCGTTCACAAGTACCGTTTCTACTACTGGTGGTTTTTCTGAATCATTGTTCCCAAGATCCCCCCCTTCTACTTCCTTGTGAGACCCTTCCCCGGTTTCTACAAGACAAGCAGCATAGTGAGAGTCTTTCTGTTTACGCCGGCAATCAACCGTATTGTGTGTGGGAGATTTGCAATAGGCGCACCACTTTTCACTCCACTTTCTTTTAGGAGATCCAGGTGGACTCTTACCAGAGGGTTTTTTAATAGGAACTTTCTCGAAAGGATCCTCCTTCTTGGTGTGAGCTGTTTTAGGGTTCTTCTTCTTTCCAGACCAGGTGTCTGGTGGTCGGGGATTGGGTTGTGACAGTTCCCCATTATCTCCATGAGCTAGCACATACCTTTCCGCTAATGTATTTACCAAGTCTAACTTTTCTGCCCCATTTTCAAGCAAGAAGGTTTGCAATGGCCTAGGCATCATCCTCTTCATTTGGTCCACGACCACTAATTCTTCCAAACTTTCATAGTCGTTAGCAAATCCAGCTAATGACATCCACTTCAAAAGGTAAGACTTCAGTCTGACACTGTAGGCTGCGAACATCTCTCCTGGCTCTCTCTTGGACTTTCTGAACTGCTCACGGTATGTATGGGCTGTCATCTGGAACCTTTTCAATAATGCTTTTTCCAGAGCCTCATAGTCATTCTCCATACCAGGTGGCAACCTTGAGTAGACCTCGTACGCGGTCCCCCTCAGGCCCTGCGAGATTTTCAAGTTCCATTTCCCACGTTCCAGCCCCATAGCCAAAGCCATCGACTGGAATTTTTGAAGATACTGGTCGATCTTCTCTTTGTGTTCATCGAACGGGAGTAATGGGAACTTCATTGCCTGATATGGACCGCCACCAGAAGTTGTTGAGTCCGGTAGAACTGCGCCTCCAACTGCACCCTCTCTTTCCTTGACAGTTTGAGCTTTCAGCTCCAACTCCCTCATACGAAACTCATGGTCTCTGACTGCCTGCTCGGCCTCCATCTTCCTAGCCTCCGCCTCAATTTTCTTGGCTTCGCGCACAGCTTGTCTGAAGTCTCTTTCCACTTCCTGCACATATTTCTGTAACTCCGCTCCATCATAGCCCATCTCACGCCCTGTAGCCTGTACGTCAGCGACATTAAACCCAGTTGATGCCATCTTAAACTCAGAGGGAAAGTGCCCAAGAAATTGTATAGAAAATGATTATCTCACATAACCAAAATATATATATTACACGACCACAACACGTCGTATGTCGGTCAGTCTGTGTCAGGAAGAGTATAGACAATAGCCAGGCACGGTAGGCAGAACCTATTGATAGTAGACAAGAATATCTGTCCCCTATCACTAAATCAGCCAGAACTCCACCAGGATTTCAAATATCCCGCGACGTGCCCCCAGAAATTGTAACAAGCTACTGTGGAGGGTCCCAAATAGCCCGGTCACAATATTTCAAATATCTTCTATAGCCCTGGCTGGGATAGGTCTTTACCTGCCAACCCTCCTCCGTTTTCCCTGGACTCACTGTCACTCTTCTTTCGACCTAGGGACCTATTTCCTGCAGTGTTCTTCTGGCTGATCCATATATATAACGCAGTGATCTTTGGAATAAACTAAAAGTGATTTATTAAATCAATAAAGGACAGCACAGGAAAACATCAAGGCAGTTAACACAGATAGTTCTAACAGACACAACACGGATAAAGTTCAGACACAGAGCATCAAGGCTTTACATCATAGACCAAGCTGTAGTCAAGGTCCGCTCTGTCCACATATCGCTCACCAAATGAGAAGTCCTCCTTGCTTTCAGGTACTGTGTTGTATGTATAACAGCCTTCTGTAGCACCGAACTTCCACGTTCCATGGACCACAGTCTTTATGAATCAAATGTTCTAGGGAAATGCCATGGAATCACTTGGCATACTGTCAGGTAGGAAATAATAATCTGGAGTACCGTTCTTATAGATTGATGGGTGTGTCTGGGTGATTGGCGGGTTCAGCCACTATTACAAAAGGACACAATTCCTACGTATCGAGATGACTGGTAATGTTTCAGTACAGCTGATGGACCGTATCGAGATGACTGGTAATGTTTCAGTACAGCTGATGGTCATCCTTTCAAGGTCAGCAGTGGCTCTATCTCGTAGGTGACATATCCACGGACTTAGCATGGCCCAAACCTTGCCATGGCAGAGTCATTAACATACTTTCTGCTTAGAGCCCCGTCGACTGTTCATATCACCCAAACAAGGACCCTGGAAAGGACAAACATTTGTGAGAGTCTCCAGCCTAAACTTCTGGTACAGCCGACATGAAGACTCCTTATGGTCTCAGCACATCAGCTGCCTTACCAACATATATACATACATCCTAATCAAGAGCCCTGATTGAACCTGCCCGACCTGACAAGAGGTCCTGGATTGGCGGTGTCTTTTATAGACTAGGCCTTTAGCTTGACGGAGTCCTGTCGTTTGACCCTAGGTACTTTTTGCTTACACGACTCACACTCCACACTCATACCAAGCCTTTATTACTATTGGGCACATTCATTTCCATGCTTCCCTCTCACTTGCAAACCATGCCTTTCTCACACCTAAGATCTTGTGGTGTGGTGCGCCCAGCAATCGGTGTGTTTCTCCCCCCTAAGTGGGGTTATATGGCACACCGTGTATTTCCCCATTCAAAGAAGATACTACCCCCTCCCGGCCGCCGCTCTCGACTGAGCTGTCGCCCCAATGTACCGGCATTGCCCTGCACAAGCCAAGGGGTAGATAAGTTCAGGTTCTCTCAGTGAGATAGAGGAGTCCATTATCCTCCCGACATCATCCTATCGAGTGACAGACGAAAGAGATAGTCCTGTGGCTAGCCTCTTCTGGCTCAAGAAGATAGATCATAGATTACTATAGCTATCCAATGATGATATTCCACAGAAAGATGACCAGATGCCCAATTCAAGCCGTAGACAGAAAGATAGCAACAGCTCATCTGACGCCAAGAACAAATGAAATCCTCTGGGGAGATATATTGTTCCGTTTCACTTCCCCGGCTATGCCAAGAACAAGACGCCCATTTAGATTGCCAACGGTCAACCAACTCTTCATTGGTTATGATTGGCTTTTCGCCAATTCATCTTCCCCTTTGAGACAAAATACATTTATAAGTCCAGGTCTGTCTGGACCACCCACAACCCAAGTTTACCTTTCAAAATGTCTCAGTAGTAGTTGCACTTCTGTCGTTATCTTTAATTAACTTTGACAAGTTGCAACTTGCAAACGGTAGGTGTTGGCACGGCCATCAATTGACCAGCCGCTGCACCAGTGCACATTTGACGCAAGGCGCTCCTTCGGGACTACCCGAAAGGAAAGACAAATATATACTCGCTCCATGTAAAGATTGTGGTATGAAGATAACCCAAAGAACCATCTTTCATGGAGAATTGAGCGAATAAAGAACTGAGAACTTCCGAAAGCATTTCCCCCTGTTTACCAAGAATAACAGAATACATAAGGACATGGGCCACTGGCGTTTCGCTACACCCTGTTATAAGCAAACATTCTACAATAGACTATCACGTGTCGTCATCGCAACAGTCGAATCATTTCTTTGCCAATAAGGATTTATATATACAAATTTTAAGCGCTGGACATTTGCTGCCATTTTTTGTGTTGAACTTTGTCTTTAAACGTAAATCTATCACATAATTGATACAACTACGGACCATCTCCGCAACAAAGGTATAAAGACGTTTGGATTATTACTTGACGTGGTGTCACCACGTCCAGAGAAAGCACAATAACGTTACGGACTGTGTCGAGACAGAACATTTTGGATAACTACTATCACCTTAAATTTTTTCGACGGGTGGAACTTGTGATCACCACGTGAAATTCAGTCACCACGCAACAAATCAATGGGTCGTTTTGGAATTTGACGTCGTAGACATTTCGGAATTTTAACCAACAGACACTTCCAGCCTATTGTGAAAAACTATTAACAGCAAAATAAGAACTTTTGGCGACTAATTAATAAGCACATATTTGTCGGCAAACCATTTGGACATTTTGTTTGCTCCCATCGTCATATTTATTGTTGTCTGGTGTTACGCAATTATTTGTCTGTGGTCCAGTGTTTGTCAGGTGTAGGAGATTTTGTGTGTTTCACGAAGGTCGTGAGACAGAGCAAAAAGGAATTGTCTTAGGTGCACCATATATTTTCTGGGAATTAAATCGAAAGGTCGGTTTGTTTGGTTCTGCAGTGACGCAGTGTTGGTCCTGGATTATATACCGTGCCTTTTTGCGTCTAACGTCAGATCTGTGTATATTTTGGTATTATATTTTTTTTCTTCTCTTTTCATAATATTTACATTTGATATTGGTTGTGTTCGGATATATGTTATTATTGTGATCTTTCGTCATATCTACTGTCTAGTGGTCTGTGTCAGTTATATATATATATATATATATATATATATATATATATATATATATATATATATATATATATATATATATATATATATATATATATTAATACGCGCACTGTGGTCGTTTCACACAAGCTTGTGGATGTTACTGTGGTTTATTTCTTTGTGATCACCGTCTCCGTGTACTTGGCTTGTGCGTCTAGCGTTTTATATACAACACTTATTGTTATCATTCATTTGTTTGTATGTGTATTTATATGTATGTTTAACAATATTTCCAGAAATGTCTATTGCTATTTGGGATATATACGAGGGAGTATAGGTAATATTCCCCCTTCACTACCTAGTGCTTATATAGTGACTGGGTGAGTACAGAATGATATTTTAGCACTAAGAATTTACGTACACGGGGAGTGGTGGTGTACTTAGGGAGGTACACAGAGACTAGCAGCAGAGTCTTTATATTTATAGTTGGCTGACAGACAGCAACGTGTCCACAAGTACAAGATGCCTACGTTAATGGAATATATTGAAGCAGGTGAACGGTTAGGCCTGAAGGGTAAAGAGTTACCGTAAAGAGTATGCCGAAGCAAAAGAACAAAAACAGGTTGAAAGAGACCAAAGACAAGCTGAAAGAGAACAGAGACAGGAAAATAAGGTAGCTGAGGACAAGCGCCTAGGAAGTAAAGTTAGCTGAAATGGAAAACAAGCGTCTACATGAAGAAAAGTTAGCTGATAGAGAACAAAGACAGGCTGAACTGGAAGCCAAGCGTCTCTAGAGAGAGAGAGAGAGAGAGAGAGAGAGAGAGAGAGAGAGAGAGAGAGAGAGAGAGAGAGAGAGAGAGAGAGAGAGATGAAAATGGAAATTGAGAAAGAGAAGATTAAGATGGAAGCGGAAATTGCTATTAAAAAAGTTAGAATTTGCATCTAAGGGTCAAAGTGAAGAAAGCAGAAGACCTTCGCAGTCGTCACAGAGATTAAAACTGCCATATTTTACAGACCGGGACCATCTTGAATCTTATCTTAGAAGATTCGAAGCATCAGCGAAAACGTTAGGCATTCCAGAAGGGGAGTATGCCATGAGGCTGGGCGAGTTTTTGACGGGAAAGGCACTGGATACCATGTTTAATTTACCAGTTAAAGAAAGAAACAACTACACTATTTTGCGTCAACGTCTGCTTACAAAGATCCAACTAACTGAGCATGGATACAGAACAAAGTTTAGACAATTAGTGCCAGAGACAAATCAAGATTTCACAGATTTTGTTAATACAGTAAAGAACACATTTAACAAATGGATGGAGCTCGCAGAAGTAGGGAAAGATTATAATAAATTAGTGGATCTAGTGTTAAGAGACAAGGTTTTATCATCATGTAATACAAACTTAGTGGCTTTCTTTGAGGAACGTAAGCCAAAGGACATAGACACAATGTCACAGTTAGGGCAAAACTACATGACTGCACATCCAAACAGTTCTATTGGTAGACTAATGAGTGAGGAAAGAGTCTGTGCAGCGTACACTAAACAGGACCAGAATCCAGTTATTAGACCAAGATTGAAAAGTGTGGATTCAGCACAGAAGTATGAACAAAAAGAGTCTCAAGATAATGGTTTCCGTGGCAACCATTTTGGCAGAGCAGGACGGTACCCATACAAAAGGGGGAACTTTCAGAGACGTCTAAATAGTTATGCCGGATGCTGGAATTGTGGGAGCTGGAGACACAAGGCAGCACAGTGTGATGCACAACCATCCAGTGAGCCAACAAGTAACGCAAGGAAGGAAATCATCTGTTTCAAATGTGGAAAGAAGGGGCATGTCAGCTATCATTGTACGATGAGGGGAACGGAGCATTCTAATGCAGCACAAGTGATTGAGACTATCAACAATGAAGATAGTAGTGGGTGCAAACCTCTTTTTGAAAAAGACGGTCAGCCAGTCTTAGTGTGTGGTCATACAGTGAAAGCAGGATCAGCAGTCCGTGCAGGTGGAAGCATGAAGATGCACCATGGTTTCGTTAATGATATGCTAGCATTAACAATTAGAGATTCCGAGTGTACGTCTATTGGAGTTAGAAAAAGTTAAGTGAACCCCTCGGAGTACACAGGTGAAAAGGTTAGATGCATAGCATTTAATGGGACAGTAGAATTCTACCCATTAGCCGTGATAGTAGTAAAAACACCATATATCACAGGAAGAGTGGTAGCGTGTGTTCTAGACTCACCAGTGGCAGATTTGATCATCGGAAATGTGCCAGGAGTTAAAGATTGTACAGAAGAAGAAGTAGCTTATTGGGACCAGAAACATAGTTTAAGTAGTAACGAGGTAGTTACCAAAAGAAAACCTAAATTAGAGAGTATAGCTGAACAAAAGGAGGCATTTGAAGGATACACTCAGGGCAAGGATAGTACAGCTGAGCAGGTGAGAATGGATCTCAAACATAGCGTTAGTGACTCCCAGAGACAAGAAACTACTCTCGACAAATGTTTCCAAGGATGTAGTAAAGTGAGACAGACAATCAAAGAAGGGTAGATGGTGCTTCGAAAGGAAGAACAATGGTCTCACTCGCAGGTTTTCAGATGGCGGAACTGCATGTGGGCAAGTAGTATTACCGTTAACACATAGACACCGATATACTAGAACAGCTCAGGATAGGGCATGTGCAGGGCATATAGGAGTAAGGCGGAAGCAGCATAGAGCAGGATGCCAGGTATATTGGCCAGGATTTAATAAAGAGGTCAGACTAAACAGAGACTCCAGTGTAACGGTACAATATGTAGATTGCAAAGTTAAGGCAGTTCAAAAGAGTGTTAACGACATCACTGAACCAGGATTAGCAAACAGATGTTTTACAGATATAGGAAACATGAGGCATGGGTACAGGAAGGATAGACACAGCAGCGACAGAAACAGGTGGAGGTTTGAGGCAAGAAAAGAACCACCTGATATAGGGTCGGTACACGAATAGTTTGTGTCTTCTTGAGGATGTTAATAGACCTGCAGGTACACAGATATTATGTTTCCTATGATGTGTTTATTATTATTATGTGATGTATTATTTAGTGTGGTATCGAGAGTGAGATGGAGCCATACTTAGGGCTACCCAGGCAATATGTCTGGGTCACATATTTGATAAGGATTAGTCTCCCAAAATTTGAAAACGATGTTTTCTTTTAAGAGGGGGGTAATGACATATGCCTGGGTCATTGACATTGAGGTGAGTAACCCCAGTAGCGAGACTACGAGAAAAACAACCAGCCATGAAAATTAATGGTGAGGGTGAGTGGAGACAGTGACTTATTGCAAAAAAACGTTCTTCCATTTGAAAGAATGCAGTTTTTGCCTGTCCTATTCTGTTTGTTTGTTGTTGTTTTTTTTGTTTTTTTTATCTCAGTGATGTATCTTCCATTTTATACCATCCATGTGCCTAAATAGCTGCATTTCTGAACTTGCTCCAAAATAACGTCACTTACTTTCACTACACATTTAGGCAGAATCTGTTTCTTTGATATCATCATGACTTCTGTCTATCTGTTAATAAAACTTAACCCCATTTTGTCACTTTCTACAACGACTGTATCTACCATTTCTTCGTCATTCCTCAGATTTGTTGCTATCATGACAGTATCAATAGGTAATGACTATAACTAAAGAAGAACAAACAACCTAAACAAACATACCTTGAAACAATAAAAGAGCTTCAAGTACCTAGGAAGTATAATATCATCAAATGGCAAACCAATAGACGAGATCGAAAATAGATGCAATAAGGCACACCAACTAATTGGACAAATGGCACCAATACTAAAGAACAAACATGTATCTATAACTACTAAGAAAGCACTATACAACTCAATCTTCCTACCAACTCTATGGTACCAATGCCAAACCTGGACAATGACAGAAAAACAGAAAAGAAACATCACAACAGAAATGAGATTCCTCAGAAGAATACTCAATGTATCAAGAAAAGAGAAAATCAGAAATGAAGAAATCAGGACTAAAATTGAGGTTTATTGCAACGCTAGATTTTAGTAGAAGGCAACAGGTCAAATGGTTTGGCCATGCAAGTAGGTTACCAACTAACAGTACACCACAGCAAGCAGTGATGTACAAACCAGAGGGATTCAGGGGAAGAGACAGACCACGTAAACGATGGACGCAGGAAATAACAGAGTCCATGGGAATATCTATACATGAAGCCCATAAACGGGACTGTCCCGCTGTTCACTGTACAATGAGAACAAATCAGGAGACATTACACAAACTTGTCTGACGCCCTTCTTTGTACACTGACATGTTCCTACCAGATTGTAGATTCTTATGGCTGCTGTTTGCTGCAAATATATGTTTTTCATTATTCGCAGATCTTTGCCGTCAATTTTCAGTTGCTGTAGACATTTTATTAGTGTCGTCCTATTTCACATTGTCAAATGCTTTCGTGTGGTCTTACAAAGAGTCTTAAAAGTCGAGATGATCGACTTCATTGCCCCGGGTTTTATCCCATTATGGCCCTGTCTCTTTCCGCAGTGCGACCAGCAGAAAGCATCGCACAAAGCACGAACTCCGTAGCTCCGGCTACGACCCTCAGGAGTCTCCGAGAAAAATGCACCGGTGAACCGAAAGATGCAGCCCGGGATCGAATCCACAACCTTCGGAACGCTAGGCAGACGACTTGAGCACTTCACCACGGAGACTCTTTATGAAGACTAAGAACAGATGTGTTTTTATTTCTATAGTTCTTTCTGATAGTGACCTAAGAATATATATAGCGTTGTTTGTGCCCTTTCCCTCCACAAATCCACACTGTTCGTCACTAATTTCTGATTTAATCTTTTATTCTTATACATTTCATAATTATTCTGAGTAACAGATTTGTCATGTGACTCACAAGACTTATTGTGTGATGTTCTTTGCATTCTAAAAGGCTTGTTTTTTTTCGTTTTTTTTTTTCGTAGCTAAGCTTTAAAGATTGATTTTAATAGATCACTGTGAATGGTCTTAACCAAGTCGATAATTATAAATACCTAGGGGTATTTATAACATCAGATGGAAGATGTGCAACATAAATTAAGAGCAGAATAGGGCAAGCAAACACCGCATTTCAGAAAATGAAGAGTATCTTATGCAATAAGTCACTATCACTGAATGTAAGAAAGAGAGTGCTAAAATGCTACGT
Organism: Cepaea nemoralis; assembly: GCA_014155875.1. NCBI lineage: Eukaryota > Metazoa > Mollusca > Gastropoda > Stylommatophora > Helicidae > Cepaea > Cepaea nemoralis. Next base: position 32,357 of record JACEFZ010028357.1, on the reverse strand, counting down.
AGAACCAGTTTTGCTGTATGGCAGTGAATCTTGGAATGTAAATGAACAAATTCAGAAGAAATTAGAAGCAACAGAGATGTGGTTCCTGAGACGAATGTTGCGAATTCCTTGGACTGCCAGAGTAACTAACGACGACTGCCTGAAAGAGGCTAATGAAACTAGAACATTATATACTACAATAAGAAAGAGACAAACATCTTTCTTCGGTCATGTGATGAGAAGAGAGGCATTGGAGAACATCGTGACAACTGGAAAGATCGAGGGGAAGAGAGGCAGAGGCAGACCAAGAGAAATAATGCTGGATGGATTGAAACGGTGGCATGGAGGAATACCATCATCAGAGTTGATCCAGAACACCAAAGACAGGGATCTGTGGAGAGCCATGAACGCCTACGCCAGCTGGCAGGGCACTTGATGATGATGACTAGGAATGTACCCACTAGTGTAGATGTCATTTAGTACTTTTTCACTATTTCTATTGCAAAATCACCACGGGGTCAAGAATTACCCGTATGGCTATTTTTTTTTTATTTGGTTCTCGCATTGCTTTGGGATTCTACGTGGTGAGGTCCAAATCTCTTTCATGATGGCCAACCATGTTCACTATCGTGTCCTGAACACGCCTCATGTATGCCACACACTCTTCTGTTTGAATTCGAAGCTGTTGATCTATTTAGATTAATCCGCCTTCTTCATCGTCCCAGTATTTTGTGTACTAGGGATAGACATTCCCTTAGTAGGATATTACCCCTACTTCACTCATGTAGTTTAGCCAATCAGCCAAGACTGTTGCCCGTGGTGTGGCCACCGCTGTACACAAGAGGTATTTGTGATTTGTGGAGCCATACATGAGCTTGATAAAGAGATGGGAACAAAATAAGATCCTGGCCTATTCCTTGGGATATGGCTGCCACTCACCGCGAGTGACGTGTTTCGTTAGGGCGGTCAGCTCGCTGTTGTGGTGTCATCCCCATCCTAGTTGGTCCATTCAGTCAGCCAGAGACATAACGGTCAGCCCTCAAGAGAAGGTAGGGGCAGACCATGGGTATTCCCCGCCATCTAAGGAGGCTTCCATAATTGTAGAGCAGACATATGCGCTCTGGTGTTGGGCTCACTCAAAGAATCGTCACATCCTGCACATGGCTACTTAGCCTCACTTTCGTATATTGTATTGGGCCTCTCGTCCACCACATGCTGTTCCTCCGGAAACCAGGAGAGATCAGCCTGCAGATGACATTCACACAGCGAGCGATTCGGACTTTTTATGTAATGGTTTTGCTAGCCAAGCAATATTCCATTCTGTGTCACTGGGACGCTTTTCATTTCAAAATGTTTATTCTGGTCCACGCGCATGTCTAATTCGTAAAAAAAAAAATATATACATCGCTTCTTCTTTACAGTCTGCTGTTGGCGCATATACTTGTATTATGTTAAAATTCAGAGGTTTGCCATGGGATTTCACTAATAATACTATATCTGAGATTGTCCAAAATCCTTTAACTGTCCTAGCACTCATTTGATCTAAAATTATGACAACTCCTTTTTGTAGTCCTCCCCCCTCCACCCCCCCCCCCTCCCCACCCCGAGTAAATCATGAATCATCATCATTATCATTATCATCACCATTATCATCATCATCTTCCACTTTTGCCGTCAAGCGTCGTGGGGAGGAATAATTGGTGTTCCAGCGCCCGATGGGTGGCACTGGATAGTGTCATTCCGTGTGATTGTACAATGTCTTTGATGTCGTCAATCCATTTTCTTCTCGGGCGTCCTCTTGCTCTCGTCGCAGATGATCTTTGATGTAGGGCCAGTGCTGGTAGTTGATGGTGTTGCATTCTAACGAGATGGCCAAACCATTTGATCTTCTGTCTTTCGATAAATGTGGCACAAGGTGTTGATCCCACTGTCTGTCTGATAACATTTCTTACTCGGTCTCGGATTGTTAAGTTGGCAGCTCTCCTCAGGCATCTCATCTCACAGGTGTTGATTTTGCGTAAGTGTGATTTGGATAATGTCCAAGTTTGAGATTGGTAGCATAGGGTTGGTGTGAATATGCTGTTTATTATCTGTCGTTTTGCGGACATAGGTATGTTTGGATGTTTCAGTATGGGTGATAGTTGATATGTAAGTGCACTTGCTTTTTGACATCTGATTTCGATTTCTCTATCCAATCTGCCATCTTCTGTGATCATACTTCCAAGATATTTGAATTCTTTAACTTGTTTCAGAGATGTGCCATTTATATGTATACTTAGTGGACCAGACGATCTGTTAACTTGCATTACTTCGGGTTGGGCTATATTTATACTCATATTGTATCTGCTGCATGTTGAACTCAGATTATTAACATGATTTTGTAGTCTGCCCTAGTCGCTATAAAACAGGCACTGATCGTCTGCAAATAGAAGTTCATTTATTGCATGTGGATCTGTTGTTTCATCTGCAGTAAAGTGTTCAAAATTGTCTGAATATATTCTGTCAAGGCTTGCTTCTGTGGATATTCTGTTTTTGTAGATATTAAACAGCAGAGGAGATAGCACACATCCGTGTCCTCACTCCTGTATTGACTGTGAACATATCTGAAATTCATTCTTGTGTTCTTGCTGCACTTTGGCTCGAGTGGTACATGGCTTATTATGGATACAGGGCTGGGAAAAAAATATCGTTGTAGAGGCGATGAATTAACAGATATTATGAGTTAAGACAGAAAGTACGCGTTAGTTAGATATGGTTTCAAAACATGCATACGCACGTACACACTCACACTATAGTGTTATCCCATTTCACTCAGTCACTTTGCCGAAAGCGTCGAACAAAACACGATCTTCACAACATCAGCGATGACCCCCAGGAGTCTCCGAGAAAATTGTACTCGAACGACGAAGCCCGGAATCGAACTGACCACCTTCAGAGTGCGAGGAAAGCGACGTTACCACATCTCCACGGGGATTTCTTAGTCAGATCGTGGAATGTGGACCAGCGTTTCTTTCTCACGGTTATAGAGTGACATTCAAATGTGGCTGTTGTGACCAAGTCACTTAGACCGCTATTTGGATAAACATTGACTCGGGAGAAGACACAGTTGGAGACAATGTAGGGGTTAGTTGAGCTGGTGACTTGTTGGACCTGCAGGCTGGTGTTAGTTAGACTTTGGGCGTTAGAATAAGACGAGTGGGTGAGGTTGAAATAAAGTAGAAAGCTCTTTTGCACGTTTGGGCGCTGTTTTTTGTTTGGGTATATGGTGTTAAAACAGGCGGGTGGCTGGACGGATTTCGAACGGAGAGAGAGAGAGAGAGAGAGAGAGAGAGAGAGAGAGAGAGAGAGAGAGAGAGAGAGAGAGAGGAGAGACAGACATGCAGGCGGGCGGGCGGTCGGACGGACGGACAGACGGACAGACAGGACAGACAGACAGACAGACAAACAGACAGACAGACAGACAGACAGAAATACAGACAGACAGACAGACAGACAGACAGAAGATGGATGGATGAATGGATGGATGGGTGGATAGACAGGTAGATAGATGGATGGATAGATAGATAGATAGATATGCAGTCAGGCAGACAGACAGACAAACAGATTGATTGATTGATTGACCGATTGATTGATTGATTGATTGATTGATTCCCACCTCGTCATGTCGTGTAATCTAATAATAAATCTATAAACGTGCTACCGAGGTAAGCTTTCATCGGCACGTTTTCTAGAATGAATGAATGAATGAATGAATGAATGAATGAATGAATGAATGAATGAATGGAAAGATAACATAAAGTGATGGACGAACAGCAGTCTGACAGAATGTACGATCAAGGCGAAAGACAGTGTTCGAGATCCATTGCAACCAACCTTCATTGTGGAGACGACACCTGATTGTTTGGCACTTATAGACGTCAGTTACCGGCACCCGTATGAGACGTCAAGAGCAGTCACACTGTAATCTACCAAGCATGACATCAGAGGCAGAGTCAAGCGGGTTGGCATGGTGTTCACCCCATGGAAACCTTTAACTACGGGATCCAAATAATTAAAACAAGTTATCAATGGCCATGGCCGAGATCCCATGCTCCACACGGAAATGAATAGATGAAGAACAAGACAGGCGTACTGTACATTTTAGAACAAGACGTCGTCATTATCATTCATCATCATCATCATCATCATCATCATCATCATCATCATCATCATCACCATCACATGTTATGCCGATAAGCATGGGAGGGCATGTTTCACCATCTCGCATGATCACCAGAGTCGTGGACCAGCTCCGCGTTCTTGTCTCGTCCATGTCACGTAGCCAAGTCATCCAGATATTTACTTTTCTGCCTTCCCCTTGTTCTTTTCCCCCAATCTTGCCAGTTATCACACAGTTCTCTAATTTATTTCTTCATAAAAGGTGTCCAAATAATTAAAACTGTCTACATCTAAATTCTCCAATCAGTTTACGGTTCTCATTTGCTTTTTGTAGGACTTCGCGGTTGTTGTTTTTTTTTTTTTTTTTTTTTGTCTGTCTGCGATATTCTTTGCATTTTCCTCACAAACCACATCTCCAATGTCATTAGATTCTTTTCAGCTTGTCTGCTCATTGTCTACATTTCAGTTCCATACAAAAGTACAGGTTCAATGTAGCACGTCAACGATCTCTTTCTCGTTGTAACTGACCAAAAAACATCATGATATTTCAATGACATGGAGGACAGCTTGGGAATAGAATGAATGAATGTCATGTAGCCATGACACGAAGAACCCACAACAATTATTGAACATTGGCGTCATCTTGCTCTCCGTTCGACACGGAAGCATTACACAAAGAGTACTTCTTCAGCTTCGGCTTTTTATTCCCCCAATGGAGAATAAGCCGTGAATCACATAAAGCCAAGCTTTGTCCTATAAGATGGGTGGGTCGATTTTGTAAATAAAATGTTTTGTGGGATGGGAAAACCCGTGTCATGTCAACCGAACTTAGTTGTCTTGAGTGGCAAGCATAGTAAGTGAAAGCTCAAAAGAAATATATCTAATGGCAGTGAAAATGTGATTTCAGAGGAAGATGCAAAGAATACCATGGACAGGTAGAGAAGCCAATGAGCGAATCCTACAAGAAACAAATGAAAACCGCAAAATGATTGGAAACATTAAACGATGACAGTCAAAAAATGGATGGGTGTGGATACGAAGTAATAAATTAGACAACTTGGTATAACTTGGCCAGATTGAGGAGAAAAGAACCAGGGGAAGGCAGAGAAGTAAATACCTAGATAGCTTGGCCACATGGCATTGTCGAGACCAGAACACAGAGCTGATCCACGACTCTGGTCATTGTATAAGAAGGCGAAACATGATCGCCCACACTTATCGGTATGGCACTTGATGCTGATGATAGTAATGCGAGAACCAAGTGATGACTGTGAATCTACAACCATGGTCAGGCTGCGAGAACAGCAAATTAAAAGAGGGGTGGCCAAACAAGAACACTACGCGGGAAGCCAAAGAAGATTAATAAACCAACACAGAACTGGTGTCGTCAGTTGCTTCACGCTGCGGGATTTACTGAGGAGGGGATCCGAGCACTTATGGACTGAATGATTCGATGTGCAATGAGGATGATCTGTCGACTAACTAACTAACTAACTATTACTATTCAAAGCTTCATTTATTGGTCCCGGTAACACATGACGAAAGCAGACTGAGAGCCTGATTAACCGTCACCTTCCGCCCTTTTCATGTCACCTTATATTGCCCCCTGCATCTCCACTTTTACTGCATCAACAGTACATTAACCCTACTTACTCAGATCGTCTCCTACATCTCTAATTTTACTGTATCAACAGTACATTAACTCTACCAACTCAGATCGTCTCCTACATCTCTAATTTTACGGCATCAACAGTACATTAACTCTACTTACTCAGATCGTCTCCTACATCTCTAATTTTACTGTATCAACAGTACATTAACTCTACCAACTCAGATCGTCTCCTACATCTCTAATTTTACTGCATCAACAGTACATTAACTCTACTTACTCAGATCGTCTCCTACATCTCTAATTTTACTGCATCAACAGTACATTAACTCTACTTACTCAGATCGTCTCCTACATCTCTAATTTTACTGCATCAACAGTACATTAACTCTACTTACTCAGATCGTCTCCTACATCTCTAATTTTACTGCATCAACAGTACATTAACTCTACCAACTCAGATCGTCTCCTACATCTCTAATTTTACCTACACCTCTTCTCTACTTGTTCGATGGCCAATCCCCGTAAGAAACAATTGAAAATCCTAAACTGATTAGAGAAATTAGACGTTGACAGTCAACATTTTTTGGTCACATTATCATTATGAGAAGAAATAAATTGGAGAACTTGGTGACAATTGGCAAGATTGAGGGGAAAAGAACAAGAGGAAGGGAGAGAAGTAAATACTTGGGTGGCTTGACTTCGTGGCATGGTCGAGACAAGAACATTGGGCTGATTCACGACTCGGGTGATCGAGTGAAATGACGAGACATGACCGCCCACGCTTACCGGAATGGCACATGATGATGATGATTATGTTGTGAATCACCATGCACTGAAAAATAAAATTGCGGGAAATATCACGAAACAAAGCAAATTACACGACGACCATAGTAATGAGATATGTCCCCTTCTGTCTAAAGGGGATGTCACATGTGGCAATATATTAATTATTATCCTTCGGCGTTGAATCAATATATCCAAGGTGAGAAATTACAGACAACGGACAGTTTTGAGTATCCACCTTCACAGCAGGCAGACTGACACTGGGAATGTGGTGACATCAATTAAAATAACAAAGAATGCTCTACGAAAACTAAAGCAAATAAAGCCGTTATAGATTTTATCAGATACAAAGGGAGGGCAGCGTGGCCGAATGGATAAGAGCGTTGGCTCTTAAACTTCCGGTGTGTCGATGCCGAGTTAGCTTGTTCAACCCCTACCTCTCGTCATTGAATTGGGGAAGTGAAGTAAAGTACAAGATCCTCAGAAGTAGGAGTGGGTTCGCCAGATGGCGAGGGACACTGGTAATAGGGAAAGCGTATCCACACACCAAGAATCAGTCTAGTGCACTAGAACTGTAGGGTGCATTTTTAATGACTGTGGTTTTTTTTGTTTTTTGTTTTGAAAATATTGCCATTCCAAGTTTTGTATTCACCCTCTGTAGAGTTTATGCAGCATAAAAGGAACGGCACTATTTTCAAAAACCTCACAGTCATTAAAAATACACCCTGTGTATGACATGTATAGACTACGGTTGATTTCAAAGGGAGCGAACGCAAAATCAACCAGAACAGAAATAGTCAGTATAGTAAAAGCATACATATTTCGTGTGAAAACGTACGGATTTGAAACCTGGAAATTGAACAACCCAGATGAAAATCCCATAATCGCATTTGAACATTCATGGTACAGAAGAGTATTTAAAACCCACTGCAGGGGAAATAGAACAAACAAATATATCCAAAAATAATTCAGTATGTTGCACAATGTATTGCCTGACATATTTCGCTGCATCTGGCACCATAAGAGAGTCAATCAACCTTCAGGTATCCGTGTGCAGTCGAAAGGTTATAAAACACCGCCATTGTCGATTCCCCAACAACTAATAAAATGCGGTCATAGAGTGAACAAAGAAAAAGAATTTAGTATACTATTTTCGACAAAACAATAAACGACTACGCAAATATATTGTGGCGTTAACAGTAAGGCGGTTCTATCCGGTTTTGTGCAAACAGAGAGAGTTCGCTGTAAACTTGAATTGCCGTGGGAATAACAGATGTTCTGCATTCGAACAATACCTCTATCTATGTGTTTTAAGTATTTCAGCTTAAGTATTATTCATTTATTCGCTGTATATTATATGCCAGTTTACTTACATCGGCAGAACAGAGACGCAGTTAAACAACATGGTGGTCGAACACATACTCTATTGGATTGACATGATAATACACAAAGATGATGTGATGGGAACCTGGGACACTCCACAAACTTCTGCGTCACCGATTGGACGGACCATTTTGGAAACCGGCCACATGATTGATAGAGACAATGCGTTTCGCGTGTTGTTTAACACACAAAATAGTCGCTTGTTAAAGATCGCAGAAGCCATCATGATTAATCCGCATAGGCCAGTTTTGTGCAAACAGAAAGACATGATAGTCAGACTGTGGTAGACAATAGACATTACTGTGCGAATATGTGTATAATTCAGCTTGAAGTATTTATCTAGATACTTTATATTGTGTGTTTTATGCAGTATGTACATGACGAGATGCAGCCATATATGCCAGGCAATACATTGTGTAACATTATTGTTTGTGGCTTATGTGTTTACATTTACCAAGATAATACACTGTTTTTAATGTCTTCGTGGGGATGTTTTCGTGGCGAAGTGGACAAATATATTGTGGCGTTAACAGTAAGGCGGTTCTATCCGGTTTTGTGCAAACAGAGAGAGTTCGCTGTAAACTTGAATTGCCGTGGGAATAACAGATGTTCTGCATTCGAACAATACCTCTGGCTATGTGTTTTAAGTATCTTAAGTATATTAAGATGTTTTCGTGGCGAAGTGGACAAGCCGTTTAACTCGTGCTCCGAAGGTTGTAGGTTCGATTCCGGGCCGCGTCCTTCGGTTCACGAGTTAATTTTTTCGGAGACTCCTGTGGATCGTCGCTAGAGCTACGGAGTTCGTGCTTTGTGCGACGCTTTCCGCGCTGCGGAAAGAGACCGAGGCATACGGGATAACACCCGGTGCAATGAAGTCGACCCTGTCGACTTTTAAGCGACTTTTTTAAGCGACTGTTTTTAAGAATTCAGTACTGAAGAAGACTAGTTTATTAAAGCACGTACTAAATTACTGGCACCTGGCCGCCATGACAGACGATAGGTTGTTATACTGTGCTTCAAAAACAAATGCATAATAACGACATCCCATAGCGATAACGAACGTGACTAATCATACCAATTTGCGCGGTAGATGTTCCTTCATAATGGATGCACGTGAACACGTGGTTATTCCCACCCACCAATACGCACCATCTGACGTCTCACACGCTCGGTATCTGGCCTATTTATCCATGGTGTTTGCTTTTATGTCGTATGGCTCGGTCTCTTTCCGCAAGGTTGCGAAAGCGTCGCACAAAGCACGAACTACGTAGCTCCAGCGACGCCCCCCAGGGATCTGCAAGAAAATTGCACCCGTGAAATGAATCACGTAGCCCGGAATCGAACCCGCAACCTTCGGAGTGCGAGGCAGACGGACTGACCACAGTGATTACCAAACTATATATAGATTTCAGAGGTGGCGGCTCTGTTACACTTGACTGTTACACTTGACTTTTACACGTGACTGTTACACTTGACTGTTAGAGTTGACTGTTACACTTGACTTTTACACTTGGCTGTTACACATGACTGTTACACTAGACTGTTACATTTGACTTTCACACTTGACTGTTACACGTGACTTTAACACTTGACTGTTACATTTCACTTTTACATTTGACTGTTACACTTGACTGTTAGATTTGACTGTTACAATTGACTGTTACACTTGACTTTTACAACTGATTGTTACACTTGGCTGTTACACTTGACTGTTACACTTGACTTTCACACTCAGGAGTCTCCGTGGCGAAGTGGTCAAACCGTTTGTCTCGGGCTTCGAAGTTTGTGGGTTCGATTCCAGGCCCCGTCCTTCGGTTCACGAGTTAAATTTTTCGGAGACTCCTGTGAGTCGTCGCTAGAGCTACGGAGTTCGTGCTTTGTGCGACGCTTTCCGCGTCGACTTTTAAGCGACTTTCACACGTGACTGTTGCACGTGACTGTTACACGTGACTGTTACACTTGACTGTTACACTTGACTGTTACACGTGACTGTTACACGTGACTGTTACACTTGACTATTAGATTAGACTGTTACACTTGATTGTTAGATTTGACTGTTACACTAGACTGTTACACTTGACTGTTGTTAGCTGGTCCGCAAGGCCGAATGGATAAGAACGGTGCTCTTAAACATTCGGTGTGCTGATGCCGAGGTTAGCGGTTCATCCCCTACACCGGACAGCTGGACTAAAATGTTGACCTGTCGTCCTTGACTTGGGGACGTAAATTACATGTGCCACTGAAGTCGCAGTGGGTTCGCTCTATGGCGAGGAACACTGTTAATGGGGAAAGCTAACCTGCACACAAACTTCATTCCATCACTACTATAAAATAGTTACATAATATAGTAAAATAGTTGATTGTTACACTTGACTGCTAGATTTGAAGGTTACAATTGACTGTTACACTTCACTGTTAGATTTGACTTTTACCCTTGACTTTTACACTTGACTGTTACATTTGACTGTTACACCTGACTGCTACACTTGATTGTTACACTTGACTGTTATACTTGACTTTTACACTTGACTGTTACACGTGACTGTTAAACTTGATTGTTACTAGTTAATTAGTCGCGGAACCATCTTCACAGCATCGGGTCGTCCCCATTATGCTCCATTTCTGTGCCAGTGAATATCACACAAAATGCTCCTCATTGCCCCACATGAAAAGTGGAAAAGACAGGAGACTCGACAACCAACAGCCCGCACAGGTACAAAAAATGTCAACACAAAAGTCCCCCACGAAGCACACAGTTCATCCTCGATGGAAACGGCAGTTCCTAGAAAACCAGCAGTCACACATTACTGCATACGGCAAAACCAGCCCCTCTTGCGACTAAACCAGCTAAGCCACTTCTCCCGAACATGCAGTTCACGCCACGAACAACCGCGGACAGATAGTAAAAGCATTTCCCTGTGCATAATGACTATAATGCAGCCGCCATAATGTCAAAACACAAATCCTCCAAGAAACATACAGTTCATCTTTGATGGAAACGGCAGTCATTTCCCAATCCGGATGTTTTTCTAGATGTTCACATACACAGTCTAGATATTTCTAGATGTTGTTTGTTCCGTTTCTAAATGTTTTCAAAGAAAAGTGGCAACCCTGAGCCAGCTTCGCCATTTTCCGAACATGTAGTTCTCAGTTCACGCCACAAACAACCGCGGACAGATAGTAAAACCATTTCACTGTACATAATACCGTCGCCAGCATACCAACACAAAAGTCCTCCACAGAAATACATTTCATCGTCGATGGAAGCGGCAGTCACCAGAAGACCAGCAGCCACACATTTCTGCATGAGGCAAACACCGGTCATTTCTGCAACACAGCCAACCGCCATTACTCCTAACATGCCGTTCATGCTCTTAACAACCTTGGGCAGATGTAAAAGCATTTCACACGAAATTCGCAGCTCACAGTGACGCGCCACGCACTCAACTCAGTAGCAGGGCGACGGAACAATAAACTTACATTCCAACATGAGGAAATTGCAAATGAAAACGGTAGCCACGAGCATAAACACTCCAGAGGCCTAACCGTTTCATTGCCTATCCTCCATTATTTTAGCAACGTCTTAAATACATACTCCCCTCCATCGATGATGAAGCTATCAACTGCCTTCCTCAAATCCCCACTAATGATACTTTTGCTGACTTGCCAACCATAGTGGAATATTTTTTAAAGCCATTCAACAAATTTCATGCGGCAAGGCGTCTGGTCCTGACTCAATCCCGGCAGAGATATAAAAAGCAGGTGGACCGGTTCTAATAGAGCAGCTTCACCAAGTCTTTACAAATATATGGGTGAACTAGACCATGCCACAAGATTTCAAGGACGCATCAATAGTTCACCTTGACAAACGTACAGGGTACCGCCAATCTTGTGACAACCACCGAGGGAAGATACTCGCCAAAATTCTTCTCAATCGCCCCACAGCACATCTCGACCAATGTCGTCTTCCCGAGAGTCAGTGTGGCTTCAGAAAAGAACGAGGCACACTTGATGGTTAGACTTGACTGTTAGATTTCACTGTTACACTTGATTTTTACACTTGATTTTCACACTTAACAGCGACACATGTGCGGAATATGGCTGGTGATAGAGAGAACGAATCTTCGACAGCTGTTACTAGAGACACAGTTCTGCACGGGATAACCAGCTGAGTGGATATTTACTATTAATCCAGGATAATGATGCAATTCTCTTCAGACGCTGTGCAAACACCAGGCGTGTTATATTGCTGTTCAAACAAGTGCTGACACACTCATGTTTCGTTGCATTACAATCTTCATCAATATTTCAAACGAAGTGACTATTCATACCCCGACTATGAATAAATTATCCCTTTATTCATAGTGGAACTTTCCCGGCTGGTCATGTGATTTGCCAAGTCACGTGACTTAATGTATGTGACGTCATCGGGACATGCGAGTGGCTATATTATACATTTTCGTTGATTCAACATCGTATCCTTAGTACCATAGTTCCATATTGACGTGGATAGGCCTTAGGTTCATAACAGAATGCGATCGGCGTTCCTAGTAGTGGGTTGTGCTCAATATTTAAATTTCAAATCCCGAAACAACCACATAATCAATTGATTATTGCTCACTGGATTTAGGAGGCCTGGTGTTCCTTGCCAGTGAGAAGTCCTGATCGTTCGGGTCCCATCGATTGACGGACGTCGGTCGCGGCGATTGGGCAATCTTGAGCATAGCCTACGATGGGTAGCGTTGTGATGTTCTGTTGTGATAATTTGGTGTGTCCAGTGTGTGCCGCGTGGTTACACACCCGCTTCACACGCGTGATCCGGGACTGTTTCCGGATCCGGTCAGGGATATGCACTACTGACGAGCTCAAATGAGGGCGAAACTCGAGTATAGTGCTTCCATATTGACGTGGATAGGCCTTAGGTTCATAACAGAATGCGATCGGCGTTGCCAGTAGTGGGTTGTGCTCAATATTTAAATTTCAAATCCCGAAACAACCACATAATCAATAGTTGTAAGTGTCTCCGCCTGATACGTGGGAGCTCGAGGTTCGATTCCTTGCTGGACACTTTTTCCTTTTTAATTCTTCAGCAATTAATTGGGTGAAAGCGACTTTTTAATAAACAAATATTAGGAACTAAAGAAGTAAACAGGCACCGTGCAGAATGTGGCTTAGATATTAACATCACCAAAAAAAAAAAAAATCAAAACTATGATAATTAGCAGTGACAATGAAAGGTCATCAATGAACATCACAGTAAATGGGCAGATACTAGAACAAGTAACGTAGACAACGATACAAGTGGGAGGATAACATCAAGAGATGGACGAACATCAGCCTGACAGAATGTACAGTCAAGGCAAGAGACAGACAGTGTTGGAGATCCATTGCAGCCAACCTTCATTGCGGAAAAGGCATCTGATTTATTGATTGAATGTCTTTGAACACATCTTTCTCGTATCTCTGTCTCTCAAACTATCTTCGTTATCTATCTCTCTCCTCTCTCTTTTCCACCTGCTTTACATATACCAGGTTTTCCTACACTTTATACAGTGCTTTATATATATATATATATATATATATATATATATAATATATATATATTATATATATATATATATATATATATATATATATATATATATATATATATATATAAGAAGTTAAAAACAATGTTTTACGCGTAGTGAATTTGAGTAACGAAGATAACACAAACAATAGATTGCACGAATTACTGCGTGGCATATTTCGCTGCATCTCGTCAAGTACATACTGCAGAATTCACACAACATAAAGTGAAATAACTAGATAACTCCTTCAAGCTGAAATATACACATGTTTGCACAGTAATGTCGATTGTCTACCACGGTAATTTTAAACTGACTAACGTGTCTTTCTGCTTGCACAACGCCGGCTTATGTAGGTTAATCATTATGGCTTCTGCAAACTTTAACTAGCGACTACTTTGTGTGCTGAACAACACACGGAAGGCACTGTCTCTCTCAATCACATGGCCGCTGTCCAGCACATGCCTCTCGATCGATAAAGCGAGAATGTTCCGGTGTGTCGGCCTACCTAGGTTACCATCGCCAGTGTGTAGTATCTTGTCAATCCATTTAGGAATGTGTTTAACAACCCTGCTGTGTAACTACCGCTCTGTCCTGCCGATGTAGGTGGACTCGCAACCGCATGTAAATTGATAAATACAATTGGATTTATTAATAAGTATTATTAATAATTTAGTAATAAGAAGCCAAATTTTGATCATTTCAGCTCTCACTTTGACTTTGACACTAGGCAAACCTGCTCAGTGACCGGATTTCTGGTATTTCTTTGTTCAATATCACGGCTCTCAAATATGAATATCTCCGCATAGAATTGACATACAGACATCATTGAGGTACCGTTGGATTTTATTTCGTAAGGCTTATCTATCTGTTGTGGCTTCATGTGTAATTACCCACTTTGGAAATCGTGATCAAAATGTCATAGAATTGATCCTCAAATCAACCGGTTGTATGCCCAAAAAAGTTGTCTCTATTCCGCATATGTTGGACACTCATGTTGGACTGTCATTTTATCAGTTACACAGTTACATTCACCAGTATCTCCTACCTTTAGATTATTAAACACGTGAAATTTTAGTCTGTTGTGTTCCGTGCGACGTCCGAAGATTGTGACTTATTCTTTTCGGCTTATTTGGTTTAGTTTATTTAGTTTAGTTTAGTCGACGGATCAACATCACGGCACACGGGTGTAACCCATAAATGCTCCGTTCTACTCCTAACTCAAGCCTGGGTCTGGAGAAACTCAGCTCAGTGCACGAACTCCGTAGCATCGGCGAAGATCCTGAATTACTTTGGGTAGATTTTTAACTCTAAATTTTCCTCGGGCAGCGCCGTTAGGTTACTTTTTTTTTTTTTTTGGTTCGATTTCCAGCTGCCAAAGGATAATTTACGTGTGCAACAATACACACGGGCGTCCGATCTCACTATCCAGAGACTAGGGGAAATTTTGTTACTAGAAGTCTACGTGAAAAAATCCCGGACCTCACCGGGGCTTGAACCCGGGACCTTCAGCACTCGAGGCGTACAACATACCTCGAGACTCTCAGCCCCTCCCCGGTTTAGTTGGTTGTTTGCTAGCTTGTGTTCGCTGGCTGTGATCTCCAGTGCAAAGTCCTGTATGTCGAATGAAGACATCCTGTTGTCCAACATCAGTGTGATGTCATACAGGACCTGAGGTTTGCGTGAGTATCCGTTGTTCCATGTCTGGCTTATTGCTGTGCAGACTGGTGGTTCCTCGCCGTGCAGGCAGACACTCTCCGACTTCGGAGGAATCAACGATTCTACTGACTTTAGCCAGGACCCCTAAGGGACCTGTTGCCCAGGACACTCGGCGAGGACGCGTCAATAGGTCTTGGCCAGTATAGAACCCAGCCCTTGTGTCTTGGAAATACTTCTGCGTCCCGGTTTAGTTGGTAATACGCATCATCTTTCTTGTGACCTGTATACTTTGGTTTCCACTTGGTTCGACTCGCATAATTAATTGCTTTATATACATCTTTCGACCTCATTATAGGTTATGTCTTTATCAGGCCGAGGTAGTCTTCCGATTTCCTTTGTTAATCTGTCGACATCTTCATGTCCAGGCGTGATGCCATGTTTGAAGCACAGATAATACCAGTGAACAGCTGTACAAATAAGGAAGCTGAGAAGTAGAGTGCCAAATAAGAAGACGCATAATACTGGTTGAAGAGTACATACTACATAATTAATATAATTAATCTCATTCTGTTCTTTCATAGCCTCACTTCTCGTCCTTAACTTCATCATCATCATCATCATCATCATGTGCTACGGGGATAAGAGTTTGCGGTCATGCCTCACCATCTTACACGATCACCAGAGTCGTGGATCAGCTCCATGTTCTTGTCTCGACCACACCACAAGCCATCCAGGTATTTACTTCTCTGCCTTCCCCTTGTTCTTTTCCCCTCAATCTGGCCAGTTGTAAACCACGTTCTCTAATTTATTTCTTCTCATAATGTGTCAATAAAATGGTGGCTGTCTACGTCTAATTTCTCTAATCAGTTTACGGTTTTCGTTTGTTTCTTGAATAACTTGGTAATGGGTTTTTCACTCTGTCCATGGAATTCTTTGCATTTTCATCTGAAACCACCTTAACTTGGGGACGTAAATTACAAGTACCTCAGAAGTCGTCGTGGACACCGGTAATAGGGAAAGCTAATCCACACGCAAAAATATGTCCAGAGCACTAGAAGTGGAAGCACATGTTTGAACTACGCCTGCATGAAAAGCGAGCGAACGCTTAACAAACAATCCGAAATGTTTATTTTGGACGTAACTGTGCTGCGTTTGCTTTCAGCAGTGCTGCATTATTTGCGTCTTTCTGCGGACACCTTCGGCTTCATTTGTTGACCGGGTTAACCGTCCCTTGCGGTTGTGTTCGGAAATAAAGCAAAAATATCTTAATTCAATGATAAATAGTATTTTATTTTGTTTCTCAGTTCAGTTTACAAAAACATCCATTTGTACGATAGGGCTTCAAATGAAAACCATAAATGGTATGTGTGTGTTTTTTTTTCTCTTTGTGTGCCTGTGTGTGTGTCTGTGTGTGTATCTATCTGTCTGTCTCTGTGTGTGTGTCTGTCTGTCTGTATGCGCGTGCGTGCGTGAGAATATATTATGAAAAAAGTAAAGAACACACGTATCATTGTTTGGATATAGTCATTGCGTTGAATGTAAATCCTCCAACGCCGATAAGGTGATTGGATTACTGCAGAAAATAACATTCTCTTGGTGGCGTGTGTAACCACTCTAGGGTCACCACTCGGTGTGCCTGACCCGGTTGTGAACAGTCTGTCACAGAAGTCACGTCGTTTTGAAACCTCCTACTCCACTCATACACTTGCTGGAGTGACAGGCATACACCGCCATACTGGACATTCTTTCGCCGATGAATTTCTATAGGTCTCACCCATTCACTGATAAAAAAAAAACTGATAACAGAACGCTGCTCCGCTTTGGTACATGTCAAAAGTAGAGCGGCCATCTTTAAACTAGTCTTATGACGTCACCGTGTTCGTGTGCACCTTTATGTCTCGTGATTAACACTCTTGACATTCTTAACAACAATATTGACAGGTAACAAGACAATGGCATTGTTATTGTAATTATTGACACACTTTTAAGGTTTTCATTCGAAGCCCTCTCATATGTAACTGACTTCAGCACATAGCTCCAACTAAAGCACTTTCATTACATTTTACAATACATATACATTTGAATGTTACCAACATCAACACACAGCTGCTCCAACTAAAGCACAATCATTACATTTTACAATACATACACAATTGTATGTTACCACATCAACACACAGCTCCAACTAAAGCACAATCATTACATTTTACAATACATACACAATTGTATGTTACCATATGAACACATTGCTCTATCTAAAGCACATTCTCTGATTCCACTAAGCACGGCCTTCATAGCCTTTAGGTTCAAATTCAACGTTTGAAATAAATCCACGGGTATCCTCTATAAAATGTCTCCACCTTGAAGAGGCAGTGGGTTGGGAGGGGAGGTGGCTTGTGGATTCAAAAGACCCAAAGAGCCATGCCGACGGTAGCACAGCTACTGGTAGGGTTTCCCATGTCGGACAGGTCAAGGGGTTGGAACCAGACGAAGAGAGGCACAAACCTGCTGCCTCGTAGGTACACTTTACAGTCACAGGCGCGGGAAAGTAAAAATGCTTGTCGAAGTCGAATGTACCCAGCCACGGCAATGACAAAACAGTGACCGTTCAACGTAATTCACTTAAGTGATGAAGTGACATGGGATTATTAACCATCTTAAGCGACTTCCCTATCTGCCAGGGGCTTATATACAGAAGTTTTCCTTATGCAAAGCCCCTTAATTTGATAAATACTAACACAACCTCTCTGCTACGATACTAACACCTTTCAAATTATAACTTCGACACGATCCTACTTCCCATTATCCCGCACTCAGTTTTGTTAGGTTAAAACCCTTTTTTGTTTGACACTGAATCTGTTAATGGTGTAAAGTCAAGGATATTGATAGGCACTGATAGAAGAAAGAAATGAAGTAAAGATCATAAGACACCCTGGTTAACAGTGAAATTGAAAACAAACTGAGTTTTACCCACATACTCTCCAAATGATGACAAAGCCACCTTGTATGAATAAGGGGACTTCAATGCCAGGTCAGATAGAGATCCTAACGAAGGTGCCATCACTAGATAGGTCTATCAGCAAACTAAACCAGCTATCATCATAATCGTCATCATTATCAAGTGCCAGCTGATATAGGCGTTCATGTCTCTCCACAGATATCGGTATTTGGTGTTATGGATCAACTCTGCTGATGATATTCCTCTATGCCACCGCCTCAGTCCATCCAGCATCATTTCTCTTGGTCTGCCTCTCTACCTCTTGATCATTCCAGTCGTCACAATGTTCTTAAAATGTCTCTTCGCGCGCACGTGTGTGTGTGTGTGCGCGCGCGCACGTGACAGGTGCACCACAGGCAGGCCGACAGGCAGGTAGCTATGTATGTATACGTAAACTCTTATAAGTGAGCTAGTGAGTTTGTTATTTCTTCTTCTTCTTCTTCGTTCATCCGGAGTTTTTTTTTCCGGACGTGATTGCGTTGTGCCTGTTTACAGCAGAGCTGCGTTCTTGCGCCGTTAGGCCGACACATCCGACTTCTGCGGGCATTTGTTGACCGGGTTAACCTTCCCGGGTTTGTTATTTTAAGTGCACATATGTGTATGAGAAGGAGTGAGAGATTGTGTAAATGATGTAAGAATGTATGTATGGGTTTATGCAAGTGCATGTGTACGTATATCTGGCTGCCTGCCTGTCTCATAACATAATACTATGTATTGTTTATGGTCACAACTTTCATTTGACAATGATTTTTACCTATGTGAATGTAACATGCACAATAGATAATTGATGTATGAAAGATGAGTGGCTGGAAGGGCGGAGGGTAAGACAGGCCTGCATGCCCAATTTGTGACTCTTTGAAAATAAAGATTGTTCGTTCGTTTACATGACCAAAGAAAGCTATTTGTCTCATTCCTTTTGTTGAATATAATGTTCTAGTTTCATTGGCCTCTATCGTGCAATCGTTTGTTACTCTAAACCAGCTATAGAAAATGTACACTTTATAGAACTATGGATCGCACTCCGTGGCGAAGATTTTACAAACGCGATTCGTAATCCCGTATACCCGGGTTCGAAACACAGAGGTGCTGGTTTTTTTTTCTAAAAAGGTATAGGTGTCGGTCGTTCATAAAGCAATGGCAAACTACAATAGCGGTATGGGTCTCAGAAATGTATTTTAATAAAGTTAGTTAGTTAGTTAGTTAGTTAGTTATTCTGGTATCATCCTTTTACCCCAGTCAAATCCATGGGTGCTAAGATACTCTGAGCGTGTGAGTTGTAAGATGGTGCGTGATGGTGGGAATGACCGTGTGTTCACATGCATCCAATGTGGACGAAACATTTACAGCTCGAATAGGTCGGATCAGTCACATTCGCTACCGCCATGGGTTGAAGTTATTAAGCCTTTGTGAAGCACAATGTAACAAACTATCGCCTGTCAAGACGGCAAGATGCCAATGGTCAAACATCAAACACACTGAGCTGTTGTGCTGAGTCTAACATACTATAACGTTTAGTGAAGCGATACTCATTGATTTCACTGTGTTTACCTTATGTGGAAAAAAATATATATTAATCAATGCGGGGGCCTTCGATGCTTCAGAGACTACGTTTTTCTTGCCTTAAATTAGTGCAGATCAATTCCTCCTGAATTATTTCTCGTGTTATTTCAGTGGGATAAGGTTTCCCAGCGACTGATATGTCGTCCATCAGAAATGTTACGGCGTTCCCTGGGGTAACGCTGGCTGAATGGATTGTGTTGTTTGTACAGAGCTACATAGAACCTTTACATTTGTATGGATGTGAGACGTTGCCAATGAGCCGACAAGCTGAGAAAAACATCTAATAGCAGTGGGGATGTGGTTTCTGAGGAAAATGCAATCATTACCATGGGCAGACAGAAAAACAAAGGAGAAAGTAGTACAAAAGGCAAATGAAAACCGATTCAAGAAATTAGGCGTGGACAGTTACATTATTTTGGACACGTTATGAGAAGAAATAAACTAGAGAACTTCGTGACAACTGGCAAGACTGGGGAGAAAAAGAACAAAGGGAAGGCAGAGAAGTGAATACCTGGATGGCTTGACAACGTGGTATGGTCGAGACAAGAACACGAAGCTGATCAACGACTATAGTGATCGTGTGAGACGGCGAAACATGACCGCCCACGCTTATCGGCAGGGCGCATGATGATGCTTTTTAAAGAACTAAAAGGAGACAAACTGATGAAGTACAATACTACAGCGGGCTGTAACAAGTCATGTTCATTTGTCAATAGCTTGTAGTAATAAGAAATGTGAGTGTGGTCTAACAGCCTACGCTTAAAATCAAGTACAAATGTACGGTACAATCCAAGTACAAATATCCTGGTACAATCCAAGTATAAATGCCCCTGTACAATCGTCAGTCTATCGAGGTGGCGAGATTAGGGCTTGTCCGTCAGGTATGACAGCCTTTTCTCATGTTAAATTACCACCATTCCCCAGCTGCCTTTTGTAATCTAACGCTTATGCGACATGAATGCGTGGTCGCCAGTGCCTGGCAGACGAGGATATTTCACATATGGTGCTGTATTTTAGATCCCGTCTCCGTGGCCAAAGGCTTGCGAACGCGGTTCGTGAGCCGCTTGCCAGGCGTTCAAAACGCAGCCGCGACTGATTTGTGCAGCAGATCGTGTCGCGTTGTATTATAACGTGTTGGTATATGAGCCGGTCGTTCAGAAAACAATGGCAAACTACTGGACGTAAAAACTTGCCTAGTGCATCAACGGCAGCTGAAACGTGCTGGTGTTGACTGCAACGTTCTGTAAGGGATATGCAACATTAAAAAAAAAAAAACCCAAAAAAAAACAAACAAACTGTATTTAGACAAGGAACCTGGTTTTGCAAGTTTCAATATAGACTCTCCTTTGTGATCTGACACGGGTGCACACTATTCTATTCTAGCAGCCACTACAACAGACATATACGATCACTGCTTTACTTATTAAAACAGGTGGCTTATACACAAACCATTGTTCCTCATGAATAGAAAACACAGACACTATTCAAGTGTCTAAAATAACAGAAACCGATCTGCAATCACAGCTACACAAGCACACGTCTTAGTCAAATAAGACTGAGCTACCGCATGACAGTAGACGGTACTACCTGCTTTCTGCTGGCACGGAATGTTAGGCGGTGCTCACCAAAACCGACACCCCACATTGTGCCAACGGCTTCGGGTGGAGGAAAGCAAACTTGGAGGGTACACGCTTTACCCTAGTGCGGATAACTGCAGCCTAAAGACTAAATGTCATGGCAGGGTAGACCAGGCTCAAAGCTTTAGTCGCCAACTGGTCTAGGATCGAAGTTCCGACAGGCGGACGGTTAGAGCATTGGTTTGCTGATCCGATTGCTACTGCAGCATGTCTTGCTCCAGATGTATTGGTGTTACCATTCCTCTGGAGCAAACTAGGCAGGCCGAGAGAGGGATCGTGCTGCGCAGGCAACACTTGTTCTCTACAATTCAGCATAGGATTTGTGCTATTGAGAAGTTATTATGCCTTTATTACGCCAGGTGCTAGTATTCAAGCTCACCTAACATCTGATAAAATCCCGCGGCGATGGAACGCGTTTTCACTTTTGTACACAGCTCACAATAACCGAATGCTGAAATAGCTAGCAGACGCTATGTCTTCACACCTCTAGTCTGGGCTTGCCTAATGCCCTCTTGTGTCAATAATATGACTTGATAACCATGTTATTCTTTATTCCTCCCTATCAAAAGCCACATATTCTACCTATAAATGACAATATGTAATCAAATCTCTGATCATAATAAATGCACTTTCAGTGATCATTCAACATTTCCTGAAAGACTTATTGTAACAATATGACAGATTGATACGCATCAAACAAGTTCAGAACAAAATAATGTAATTCGATATACAATCAATAAATGTAACATTCAAGATAAATATCTGCACAATTATGTTACACAATCATTGAATATATTACTTGCAAGACTGTTATCATCTGCTGTGCAATGGAAGCAGACACTTGCTGTGTTATGGGGGGGGGGGGGGGGACAGATGGGGAAAGAGGAAATGTCCTGAAACATAAATCTGATACAAAATGATTACACGCAGCGCGCTGTGAATAACGCTCAGTGTTATTCACAGACGCGGCTGGTCACGTAACGTGACGTTCGAAAATGGCGATAGAAAAAGAAGCGTTCTTTTCTAGTTTCGAAGACTTTCACGTTATTCTTAAAAAGCACGAAGATGAGTGTGGTGTGCTATATGTCACTAGCAGGGTTAGGGTCA
Source organism: Cepaea nemoralis (assembly GCA_014155875.1). Taxonomy (NCBI): domain Eukaryota; kingdom Metazoa; phylum Mollusca; class Gastropoda; order Stylommatophora; family Helicidae; genus Cepaea; species Cepaea nemoralis. The sequence continues at coordinate 9,914 of JACEFZ010028357.1, read as the reverse complement.
ATATTAATAATATTATTATTAGCAGCGTACCGTGTATAATGCTCAGTAGGCCGGCCTATCATTCGCAGCGCGCTGTGAAAAACGCTCAGTATTAATCGCCGCGCGCTGTGAATAACGCTCAGTATTATTCGCAGCGAGCTGTGAATCAATCTGATATGAGTCTGTGATGTCATAGGGCCATCATATTTTGCAGCCTTGAATGCACAGGAAAAATAGGTGGTCAGACCTGTTCTCTGATAGCGAACGATGGACGCAGCCGTCCGGGCTCATTACATTACCAGCAAATCCCCCTTTCAGCTACATTTAACGCGCCCGCCTGTGCAATAGGAGGACTCATTTCCACACCATGGGGTGTGTAGGGTACATGGTTTTAGCTCCAGTATTGTATCGACCCACTTGATGGCTACTGTGGAGGGCGGACGCGCTATGGACCAGGCTGACATTCTGAATGCTCTACGAGAAGTAAGACTGTTGCGATGACCGTGAATCTACAACCATGGTCAGACTGCGAGAACTGCAAATTAAAAGAAGGGTTGCCAAACAAGAACACTACGCAGGAAACCAAATAAGATTGATTAACCAACACAGAACTGGTGTCGTGAGCCGCTACACGCTGCGGGCTTTGCTGAGGAGGGGATCCGAGCACTTATGGAGTGAATTGTTCGATGTGCAATGAGGATGATCTGTCGACTAACTAACTAACTTGATGGGTGTTGTGGCCGGTCACGCCGGCCATCCACGCTCCCTAGCCAATTTCCTGGTACACGATTTTTGCTGGGTCCAGAAGCCAATATAATTTGTACAAAATCACTGCCTGGGTGGGCTACTGGGCCACAAAAACTCTCGCTTTATAGCAGTGTTAGCTTTGGTTTGTGATAAGTCATCTCCCTGGCAAATGAATACATTAATAAGTGACCCAGATTTCTCCCATTCAGCACACAAGACAATCTCCTCAACTCTATATCACTAAGGTTTCAAATTTATGTGTATCCCAGATCTACACCTTTGCTTTATTGCCTAAGCAAAGGCTTTCAATAAAGTGAGACACGTCGACGTGATAAGGATGCTTGAAGATCTACAAGGACCTACAACATTTAGTAGATGCGGTTGTTGCACACCGTGAACAACTAGGGTTAGAATTGAATTGTAAGAAGACAGATTATGGTCGTCACTGGGAAGAAGGACACACCACAAGTGAATCGGTACGGTTATCTTGGAACATATGATGGGAGATAGCTTGAAGAAATTAGGACAAGAATTGCCATTGGGAAGGTAGCCTTTTGCAAGATGAAAAACATACTGACCAATAGAAAGATATCAACTGAAACGAGAAAAAAAGAGTGTTAAAGTGCTACATAGAACCTGCACACAATGAGCAGACAAGCTGAAAAACATCTGATGGCCGTGGAATTGCTGTTTCTGAGGAAAATGCAACGAATACCACAGACAGACAGAAAAACCAATGAAAAAGTCCTTCAAGAAACAAATGAAGATCGTAAACTGATTAGAGACACTAGACGTAGACAGTCAACAATATTTTGGGCATGTTATGAGAAGAAATGACTTGGAGAACTTGGTGACAACTGTCAAGATCGAAGGGAAGAGACCAAGGGGAAGACCGAGAAGTAAATACCTGGATGGCTTGGCCACGTGGCATGGTCGAGACAGAAATACGGAGCTGATCCACGACTCTGGTGATCGAGTGAGTTGGCAGAACATGACCGCCCACGCTTATCAGCATGGCACATGATGGATGGATGGATGGATGGATGGAGAACTACACAAGACAGAAAACGCCAGGCTCTAAATGCATGTGTATCCCAGATCTACACAAGACAAAATGTTAGGCTCTAAATGTATGTGTTATCCTAGAACTACACAGGACAGAAAACTTGAGACTCTAAATGCATGTGTATCCCCGAAATAATATTAGTAAGTTACAAACTAGGATGCCCGGGAAGGTTAACCCGGTCAACAAATGCCCGCAGAAGTCGGATGTGTCGGCCTAACGGCGCAAGAATGCAGCTCTGCTGTAAACAGACACAACGCAGTCACGTCCGGAAAAAAAAGAAACTCCGGATGAACGCAGAAGAAGAAGAAGAAGAAGAAGAAGAAGAAGAAGAAGAAGAAGAAGAAGAAGAAGAAGAGAAGAAGAAGAAGAAGAAGAAGAAGAAGAAGAAGAAGATGCTATAAATAAGTATTTTGCCTTCGTATAAAAATGCTAAATCCGTGCAAATATGACAGATATGTAGCAGTAAATTGTAGAATTGTAATTTTCTTTGCATTATAATTTATAGTAAAGTGGTATAAATAATTAAAAGACGTCTATAAAACACTTTAAAATCATTTAAAGCTTTGCCCATGAATGATTACATCACAGACAGTAAAGTTAGGCTCTAAATGCATGTGTATCCCAGAACTACACAAGACAGAAAATGCGAGGCTCTAAGTGTGAGTGTGTGTGCGCGCGCGCGTGCGTCAGAACCAGACAGGACAGAACATACCACGCTCTAAATGTATGTTATCCCAGAACTACACAAGACAGAAAAAGTGAGGCTCTAAATGCATGTGTATCTCAGAACTATACAGTACAGAAAACACCAGACTCTAAATGTGTGTGTATCCCAGAACTATACAGTACAGAAAACACCAGACTCTAAATGTGTGGGTATCCCAGAACTATACAGTACAGAAAACACCAGACTCTAAATGTGTGGGTATCCCAGAACTATACAGTACAATAAACACCAGGCTCTAAATGTGTGGGTATCCCAGAACTATACAGTACAGAAAACACCAGACTCTAAATGTGTGGGTATCCCAGAACTATACAGTACAGAAAACGCCATGCTCTAAATGTGTGGGTATCCAGAACTATACAGTACAGAAAACACCAGACTCTAAATGTGTGGGTATCCCAGAACTATACAGTACAGAAAACACCAGACTCTAAATGTGTGGGTATCCCAGAACTATACAGTACAGAAAACACCAGACTCTAAATGTGTGGGTATCCCAGAACTATACAGTACAGAAAACACCAGACTCTAAATGTGTGGGTATCCCATAACTATACAGTACAGAAAACACCAGACTCTAAATGTGTGGGTATCCCAGAACTATACAGGACAGAAAATGCGAAACTCTAAATGCATGTGTATCCCAGAACTACACTGAACAAAACTTTAAGCTCTCAGAACTGACTTGCCGTCTTGCTTGCTTGTGTTCGTTGGCTTGAGCTCCAACGCGAAGTCCTGTATGCCGGAAGAAGGCATCCTGTTGTCCAACATCAGTGTGATGTCATACAGGACCTGAGGTTTGCGTGAGCATCCGTTGTCCCATGTCTGGCTTATTGGTGTGCAGACTGGTGGTTCCTCGCCGTACAGGCAGACACTCTCCGACTTCGGAGGAATCGGCGATCCTATTGACTTCAGCCAGGACCCCGAAGGGACCTGTTGCCCAGGACGCTCGACGAGGACGCGTCAATAGGTCTTGGCCAGCATATAACCCGGCCGCTGGTGCCTTGGAAACACCTCTGCGTCCCCTTTGCCGTCTTGACAGACGAGTTTGTAAAATGGGGTTATCTCTCCATAACACAAAGCCTGGGCTGAAATTAGAGACCATGTGTTGCCCATGCAGCACGATCCCTCTCTCGGCCTGTCTAGTTTACTCCAGAGGAAAGGTGACACAAATACATCTGGAACAAGAAAGCCGCGGAAGCTGTCGGATCAGCAAAGCAATGCTCTATCTGTCTGCCTGTCGGAGCTTCGATCCTAGATCAGTTACCAACCAAGGCTCAGGGCCTGGTCTGCTCTGCCATGACATTTAGTCTTTAGGCTGCATTTCCTTACACCAGGATAGGGCTTGTACCCTCCCAGTTGCGCTCTTCCGCCCGAAGCCGCTGTCACAATGTGGGGTGTCGGGTTTGGTAAGCGCCGCCTAACATTCGGCGCTAACAGAAACAGCAGAACTATACAGTACAGAAAACGCCATGTTCTAAATGTGTGTGTATCCCAGAACTATACAGTACAGAAAACGCCATGCTCTAAATGTGTGTTTATCCCAGAATTATACAGTACGGAAAACGCCATGCTCTAAATTTGTGGATATCCCAGAACTATACAGGACAGAAAACGCCTTGCTCTAAATTTATGGGTATCCCAGAACTATACAGGACAGAAAACGCCATGCTCTAAATTTGTGGGTATCCCAGAACTATACAGTATAGAAAACGCCATGCTCTAAATGTTCTATACTGGACAGAAAACGCGTGGTTCTAAATGTGAATATATATATATGTGTGTGTGGTGTGTGTGTGTGAGAGAGAGAGAGAGAGAGAGAGAGAGAGAAGAGAGAGAGAGAGAGATGAGAGAGGAGACGAGAGAGAGAGAGAGAGAGAGAGAGAGAGAGAGAGAGAGAGAGAGAGAGAGAGAGCCAGACAGGACAAAACATATCATGCTCTAAATGTATGTATATCCTGGAACTACACAGACCCGGGGAAGCTAACCCGGTCAACAAACGCCCACAGAAGTCGGATGTGTCGGCCTAAGGGGGCAAATGAACTTGGCACAACGCAATTACATCTGAAAAAATACGCCTGATGAGTTTAGTGTAGTCGATGGATCAACATCACGGTACACGGGTGTAACCCATAAGTGCCCCGTTCTACTCCTAACTCAAGCCTGAGTCCGGAGAATCTCAGCTCAGTGCACGAACTCCGTAGCACCGGCGAGGATCCTGAAATACTTTGGGTAGATTTTTAACTCGAAATTTTGCCCGGGCGGCGCCGTTAGATTTCCAACTGCCAAGGGATTTTTTACGTGCGCAACAATACACACGGGCGTCCGATCTCACTACCCAGAGACCAGGGGAAATATATTACTAGAAGTCCACGTGAAAAAATCCCGTCCTCACCGGGGCTTGAACCCGGGACCTCCAGCACTCGAGGCGGACACCATAACTCGAGACCACGCAGCCCCCTCTGAGGCCCCCCCCCCCCCCCCCCCCCCCCCCACCCCGCCCCCCCCCCCCCTCCCCCCCCCCCCCCCCCAACACGCCGATGAACACAGGAGAAAAAACTATACAGCACAAAACATGAGGCCCTAAATGTGTGTGTATCCCAGAACTACACAAGGTAACATGCGAGGAGCTAAATGTATGTGTATCTCAGAACTGCACAGAACATAAAAGTGAGGCTCTAATGGTATGTGTATCATAGAACCACATATGATATAAAAAGCGAGGTTCTAAATAAATATATTGACAATACGCGTCAGGATATAAATAGGAGACCATAAATGCATGTGTGTATAACAGAACAACATATGATAGAAAACACAAGGCTCTAAATGCAGATATAAAACATGTGTATGTGTATCGCACAATCAAATCTTATATATAAATTGCGATCTCCGTCTGTCTGTCTGTATGTATGTATGTATGTCCTTTATGCGCTCGCGAACGGCCCATCCGATTGAGATGAAATTTTCTACACGTCTTCCTTTCATTCCAGAGCTGCCAACTGTGATATTTTTTTAGTGTGAAATCGCCTGCTTACTCAGTATTATTTCATTTTTCATTATAATTTCATATATCTCAGGGGACCTAACTCTGTAAAAGTTATTTCAAGGGGCATAACTTTTCTGTATAACTTATAGTAATATTGTGGCATCGTTTTCAAAGATTTATAAACTCTTTGTCCATAGTTATGTACCGGCATATGAGTTATAATAAATAATGATACAATCTGTAAGGCATTTTCAAAGTTTTCATAAAAATAATGCACAATGCATAACATTGTAACTCATCTTTTTTTGCTTAAAGAATGAATAAATAATAGTTACCTTATCTCTATCAAGTTTGAAGATTTTATATTTCTTTACACTGTCGCCAACTCTAAGAAGACATGGAACAACTTCAGCCATTATTAAATCTACAGGCATATGCGTTATATTCCTCCTCCTCCTCCTCTCCCCTCCTCCACCTCCTACCCTCTTCCTCTTCTCCTCTCCCTCCTCCATCCTCCTCTTCTCTCTTTCTCTTCCTCCTCCCAGCTCCTACTCCTCCTTTTTCTTCTTCTTCTGCGGCTGCTGCCGCTGCTCCATTTACCCAAGTTAATTGTTGGGGAAGATGTAAAGATCTTTCAAGTGCTCTTTCTAATGCTTTTTGTAAGTTGGTCTTCGTTTATCTAAGGTTGTTCTAACTGCAACCAATAAATGATTAGACAGACAGACAGACAGACAGACAGTCGGGAACGGGAACTTATATGACTACTCATATGAATTAAATGAGATGCTCCCCATCAGGGGCTGGGCGAAGCCGGGCCGGATCAGACAGATAGACAGACAGACAGATAGTCGGTAACGGGAACGTGAGCTTATATGACTACTTATATGAATTAAATGAGATGCTCCACACCAGGAGCTGGGCGATGCCGGGCTGGGTCAGACAGACAGGCAGACAGACAGACAGACAGACAGATAGTCGGGAACGGGAACTTATATGACTACTTATATTAATTAAATGAGATGCTCCCCACCAAGGACTGGGCGAAGCCGGGCCGGGTCAGACAGACAGACAGATAGTCGGTAACGGGAACGGGAACTTATATGACTACTTATATGAATTAAATGAGATGCTCCACACCAAGGACTGGGCGATGCCGGGCCGGGTCAGACAGACAGACAGACAGACAGACAGACAGACAGTCGGTAACGGGAACGGGAACTTATATGACTACTTATATGAATTAAATGAGATGCTCCCCACCAAGGACTGGGCGAAGCCGGGCCGGGTCAGCTAGTATTATATAAACAGTAAGGAGGAGAAAACTGCATATACAGGTAATGTAGAGTGTACAAAAATAAACGCATTGTTTATTACTGTAAGTTTGTTTCATTTATATATATATATATATATATATATATATATATATATATATATATACTATATATATATATATAAGTTTATGATTGTTTTATATTTTTTAACATTACTTGCTTACACCATCATATATATGCACGCACGCATAAACTCACGCGCGCGCGCACACACACACACACACACACACACACATCATATATATATATATATATATATATATATATATATATATATATATATATATATATTATATATATATATATAAGGGTCGTTCATTTGAAATCCGCCCCAAAGGCTTTATTACAAACACATGACAGAAACATTAACAGGTGTGGTAGAATTAAACAAAGCATTAATTTTGAATGAATTATGCACCATGTGTTGGTCAGAAGAAGTCGCCGTGGGCATTCAGGCAAGCATCCCATTGCTTAGGTAGGCGGGGAATGCCGTCCGCAAAAAAAAAAAAAAATGATTGTGGTTGTTCACTGAACCAAGCGACTACCGCGTTCATTACGTCTACATCTGTATGAAA